>SNQJ01S0195516.1:17520-34467 GCA_010110895.2 Picea sitchensis | reverse complement strand
GAAAATCAAATTCTAAATAAAGAAAGGGAAAAGGAAAAATCAGTCAAAAACATAAATTAAGTAGGATTAACAAAAAATTAAATAAAGTACTTAATAAGTCAATTACCTTAGTTAGGTATAGAAAAAATGTTCAACAACTACAATATATACAACCAACACAACCCATCAGAGAATTCACTTGCGCAAAAATGGGAAGAGAACAGAGCCTCTGACCAGCAATCAGATTAGAAACACAGAATGCAAAACCAAGTTCAATACCTAGACAAGAATTACAACATTACTTAAATAAGCACAACATCCGACCAACTGTTTCGGAAATTCATCACCCAATCGAAGATAAAAACACACAAGTACGAATTTTTCCGATCAATCGAGCAGGGAAGACGTCAAGCGAGTGAGCATACAAGAAACCACAAGCATGGATTTAAAAGACCAAGTATTAATAGAATCGACCAAATATTGGAAGGTATCATGACCAAGTGCCTTGACCGAAGAACCCCGACCCAACCAAGGAGTCCTACCAAATATCGATCACAAGAATACATTAATGTGATTAATACTCAACATGACAAGTTCATCCTTCGTGCCTCCATTGACGCACAGATCACCTCAGACGAATAAATAATTAATATCGACACCAACATCGAGGTGTAGGAATTAATATCCCCACTGGAATAATTAAAGTCTCCACTCCATCTACCGCCTATAAATTTATATGAAGTAGATGATTTCACCTCACTTTTGTTTTCACCCGAACATCTACATAATCAATTCCAAGAAACCCGAATTGCACAACCCATCCCCAAACAAACCAACCTCCAAGAAATTGAAGAAATTCCTAGGATGAGAGGCCAGACAACAGATCCTTCGGCCGACCCACGAACAAAAAATGAGCTTGATACACCAGAAGTGACCGAACTCGAAGTACGACTGCAAAACATTTCCGCAGCAAGAATGGAAGAAGTTGACTAGTCATGGTATTGGCATAATTTCATTTCCTGGGGGATAGAAGCAGGAGAATGGAAAGAAGAAACAAAGTTTCTTGAAAAAGTGGGAATCAGACATATCTTAGAAACGTTGCACGTTGTCGAGTTCAATGGCTAGAAAGAAGAGGTTTCCAAGCATCTTATCAATTAGTATCACAGTGGTTATATATGGTTAAATTACCTAGTCGACATCATTGGAGGAATAATCCATAGAATAACTGGAATCCCTCATGGAGGTATGCCTGTACTGAAAACTACAAATACAAATGACTAGATCCAAATCCTCATAGGAGGGACGACGACCAAAAATTCAAAAGGGATATTGATCAACAAAGTCATCGATCCCTATGCCAAATGGATTTGCATTGTAATTTCTTCATTCTTTACAGCCACGGGTCGAGCTTCATATGTAAAGATAACAATGTTGGAGCCAATTGGTCAAATCCTGGACTCCAGAGCTTAGTTCGACTGGGAAGAATGGTTAGCTACATTGATACAAAGTAATTGTTGAGACTTCCAGAAGAATAGCAAGGCCATTTGTTTCCCTTAACTTTTAATTTGGATATCCATGAGCCAAGTAGGGGCGGTTGGGGAACCCTCCTTTACAGAAAAATGAACCCCGACCATGCATAACTATGCTACTTTTTCACTAGGATAAATCGGATCTTCGGAATCACCCCATGTCGAGATAATGTTTGAATGTTGGGTAGAACATGTAAAGAATGTCTCCCACAAATGGAGAGAGGATAAAAAGGTTCATTGAGGCTTACCACTAAGTGCTCACATCCAATTAAGCCTTAACTACACTAAACTTTGGTGTGGCATCAGTGGGGGATCAACACTAGCAGAGTTGGACCATTAGTTGACTAAGCTTCATATTTTTCATGAAATTTATAAAAAATTGGGGTATCAAACACAGATCCCCCTGTAGGTACTAAGTGATAGTTCGTCTATCCTTACACCATTGACCAACAGTGAAAATCAAGAATAAAGGGAAGAAAATTTATACACTACTCCCTTTGTACAAAATCTCGACATTGCAGTCAGTGCCCGAGAAAAACAAACCCCAACGATGAATAAACAACAGGAGAAAAAAAACAAAGGAAATCAATTTATTGAGGCTTCAGTAGTACTAGACGACATTGATATCATATGGCAACAAACATTCAAATCAGATACGACTTTGAATTTCAGTGACCCTTAATCAAAGAAAAAATATCTTCCTTCATAAACAGGCTATCCAAAAGAACCCAATAGAGAAAAAGATCAAGTAGTAACCCAAAATATACTAAAGTCAAGCATTGGCCCTCGATTTCAATAAATAATGGCAACAACAGATGCAAAAATGTTTGAAGAAAGAAAGACAAAGTTTGTTCTTGAAAAACAAATGGAAACAAGGACACAGAAAAAATAGAGGATTGTGGAACAACAAGAACATAGCACTGGTTGGTCGACACCATTCACCATACATCGGTCGAAACCCATTTGACCCGACCTCATAAAAGAACCAATACCAAAAAATCAACACACAATCGATATCAGAAGAGACTCTCCTCTGCCAAAGGCTACACCAATTGTTGAAGAAACAAGGGAAACAACGAAGAAAGTTGATCAAAAAAAGAAGCCTAGGAAAGGTCATTGACAAGTAGCATACAAAGAAATAGCCCTTGAATCACCTTCCCATCGCAGTAACCAAGGAAGTGTAGTGCACTTAGGAGAAAAGGATCTCGATGGAACCAATCAAAAAAAAAATTTGCAATAGGCTAAATGTCTTAGTCGAAGAGGTTATTACCTTCCTATCCCAACCAACAAACAACCAGTACAAACAGAAGCAGTCGGTTGAACATATAGCAGAAGGAGCAGATCCAAATACTCAAGTACCAGTTGACACTAGAATGGATGATACACAACCCAGGTCTAAATCTGTCAATATCCTAAGTTCGTATCTTCCTCTTGAAAATCCCTCCCCATAAATATTCATACGAATCAATCAGAACCTCCCGAGCACAACACCAATATAGAAAAATTCAACCCACGAGGTCATAGATAAAATTAGGGTGTCAAGAACCCAAAAGAAACAGAGGAAAATGTTGATCAGACTCAAGGGAAAGATGACACTAATAAAGGAACTGACATAGATTCTGACAAGGAGAAATAATGGGAAGGAAAAGGTTAGAAAAAGAAAAATATTGAATATAAGAAGAACATGTTGGCAGCCCTACACAATTTCGTTAATTGAACAACAAACGACACTTTTTGTAGCTGCCTTCACCTCATCTTGTAAATATTATCATTTTGAGATGATTACTGGGTTATAAAAGGTGTTTATTGATTCTTTAAAGTTTTCATTTTTGTTTTGTTTTCATGTTTGATTCATGACTGAAAGCATGAATCAAACATGAAAACTTAGCTTCATATTATGTTTTCTATACAGGCCGTTCTTTTGAAAGATCATCATAATTATACCCAATCTAAATCTAACACTAGTGTGACTTATCTTCGAAATTTTTTGCGTATTGATATAAATTTTATATGCTTAGATGATTTTACATTTGAATTATGAGATTTTTGTTTTGATATATTTGAACCCATTACAAAAACTATGGTCGTGCTAGTCATGGAAATTAATGCGCAACTATTGTACCATGTACTTGATCCATCTTGCTGGCACAATGAATTGAATTGTTGGGTTATAGGTTTCCATGCTCTGTACGCAATGTTTTCATTACCAGGAACGGTCGAGCATCAAGACGAAACCTTAAATGTTCATACTATGATTGCACAGAGGCTTCGTTTTGTTTGTTTCCATTTTATCCATTCGGATTGGTTTCTTTTACTCCTACCATCCAAACCCAGAATTGTTTCGAGTCGCCCCTGTTATAGTCCAGTCATATTTTTAATGGCCCCTATTGTTCGATTGGATTTGAATGGTTTCCAATCACTTCTATGTCACGATGATGCAATTGAAGATTTAAGAGGTCAAGGCGAGGATTCCTTCATCAAAAGGTTCGAAGGTTATAACCTTCACGTGGCTAAGGAATTTGCACAAACTTTTTATGGGTGTAGGGCGAAAATTGGAGATATCCAGTTAGAGGTAACTGAGGAGTTTGTGAGTGAATCCATAGGGCTACTATCCACCGACGAGAAGTGGTTCAAAAACTCAAAGATACAAGAAGTGCCATGGAGCCTCTTCATGACTTCCAGGAAAATCAATTGTTGTGAAAAAGGTATCCCTATTTCTTTGGTTAAAGCTAGATGACATGGTATGTTGTTGATCCTCAAACAGTTTGTGACCTGTGAGGGTCACTATGGTTTAGTTTTTCTTTATCATATATGAGTGCTTATGCATTTCATAGGTTTTCAATTAAATGTGCCCTTCTATCTGTTGAGAAGCTTGTACAAAATGTCTAAAAGGTATAAGAGATAGAGCCTCTACTCTAGTATATTTCACCACGGCTTAGTTAAAATGTTGTTGATTCACCGTTTGACTATAATAGGTGATTGTTGGGATGGATTTTTAACAAGAAATGGTTTTTCTACAACCATTCCTGTAGAAACCCCTATTTCGGGTGAACCACTGATAAGAAAGCAGTTTGACATTCCAAATAACGAGCCAGATTCTCTTCTTAGAAACCCTCGAGATGAGGCAATGCCCAGACAGTATTCACATGAGCAACAGGTTGTTGGTTCCGAGTTGATTGAAACCCCTATGCATGAATTAGATGTTGGCCATAACGCCACTGTAAAATCCAACATCAAAAAATCTTGCAATCAGACAAAACAAAAACACATGGCTCTAGGGTTTCAGAACAAAAGATTTGGTCACCTTATTTAGAGAAATTTGAGGAATCGAACTAAACCTCATTTGAGCTCGATCAACCCGATCGAGGTAAATGAGGTCTTGGATCCCGAAGTTGAAGATTTCCTGGCTGAAGAAGATTTGGATTGTCAAAGATCTGATCCTGCTCAACTGTATGACTTTGTTAATAATCTTCCACCGTGTCTCGAGGGTAAATATGGGTTCACTGGTATTAGGCTTGGTCAAGGTCACGTAACAGGTAATGTCGATATAGCCAGGCTTGACTGTACACTCCGCCAACATATCGTTCCTCCTATACAATGTGAGGTTTTCCTACATTGGATTGAATGATACTACATTGATATTCTCATCCTCCAGGATCGGATTAAAACACTCACAACTCAAAGTGAATTACTGAGAAAATAAAATCTTGACCATAGAGAAAACACGGAGAGACAAGCTAAACGCCTTAAGAAGACAGGTAACATTGTGATAAAAAAATGCAGACATTGTTAATTCCATAATCAATTCCGAGCTATTCTGATCCATGTTTAGTTGTTGGTTGAAATGGTAAAACGGTTTTTCCCTCTTATTACATTCATGTTATATTTTTTAATCAAATTGTTTTAAAATTAGATTTGCTTTGCTAAAATAAGACTGGCTACAGAATCTTTCGATTTTGTAGCCAAGTCATTTTTAAATAAAAAAAATAGTAATTAGTTGTTAATAACTTATCTAACTTGTTCCTGTTTCGTTTTTAGGAAATGGTAGATCTTGATGCTGATTTTATGAGGTGGAACATGTTCGATTTAGATGATTAGTATTTCTTTCATGTTTATTTTGTAAAAAAGAGAAAAACTTTTATTATTTTTTGAAAAGAAACAACACAGTTATGAGTGGTTGCAGGCCCTCTATTTTTGTAATATTTTGATCTCATGAGATCTTATCCTATCCTAGGAGATAGGAAAATAGGATTTCAAGACACCTTAAATACTCTTCTTTTTGTAAGTGAAGGCATCTTGGCCTGGAACCAATGATGGACGAATGATTTTCAGAACTTAATGGAACAATCTATAGAATTTTGGCTTTAGACCACTGTGAATGTTGTTTCAATGATGTTTTGTTTTATCTTATCTTGGGATATTAATGTGTAGTATAGATTTAGTCTCAATGACATGTTAAGTTCCATGATATTCATGCTATAGATGTCATTCATGATTTGTTGTTCCATATGTTGTGACTGTGATCATCGTATCAATTTTAATATCAGGATTTTTCTTCGATGTTTAATTGATGGATAAAATGAATGTGTTACATAAAGATTTCTCTGATTGTAATGATTCACAATTATAATATCATTGAATTAATATGTGTTCCCTATTATGTTCTTAAATCCTGGATGCCAACTACATTCCTTGAACTTATTCAGGAAAATTTAAGTATAAGCCTACTGGAGATTTCTTTCACAGGCAGGGTAGCTGGATGCTCTTGGTTCGTACAGAGGCACAGATACATTTAACAAACTAATAACAGGTTAGCTTCACCTATTTCTAATTTCTGTCATTTTATGTATTAGTGAAATAGGAAAGTTTCAAATTGGCTTTGACCATCTGTGCATCTTTGTTTCACAACTTAGTTAATTCAAGTTTTATATGATTTATAATTAGAAAACAGAAAATATAAAAATGTGTTTTCTTTATCTGCTTCTCAAAAAAAATTATCTTTACATTGATTTTGTAAGTTTCCATTAAAACATGCAACCTGTAAATTCTGTTCATAAGTGATATTTTTATGTTTTCTTTCTCTGCTTAAATACATTTACAACAATTATATTAGAGTACATATATATAATATAGTTTTAACATTAGTTAGTTTATTCCCTTTACTTATTTTAGGACCTTAGATTGGCTAATGGAGCCATTAAACCCGTCATAACAAGTTACACCAAACGGCTTGGGTTATTTAGACAACCCCGGACCAGACCTATTCTTCCAGTTGAAGGCTTGTCAAAATTGTCCGTCAACAAATGGCGTTAGAAGGAGGGCCTGAATTCAATTGATGGCATGTGAAAGTCTCAAGACTCCTCCCCCACACACTCGCTCCCCTGTCGTAATGCGTAGTCTCTTAGAGAAAAACGTTACACTTGAAACATAAACTACCTCAAACGATAATCCTAAGTTTCCCATTGAACCAGTGACACTAGCTCCTAAAGGGGCCGACGTACAAGAAATTGTTCGCCAGTCACATATAAAAACACATAGTGCCTTAGCCCGTATCAGACAACTTGGTAGGCCTCTTAATCAACCCTTAGATTTCTCATATATCCAAGAACAACTTGAAGGCATTGGTTTACTCTCAAATCCCCTAGGAGATAATACCATTGATCCTGCCGAAACACCTACTCTCGAAGTTGGAGGATCTGGTATCCCACCTTCCCCACCTGGTTCATCTCCATCCTCTTCGGGAGGACAGTCATCTAGCCTAAAAATGAACCCTAAGGAGAAAGTAAAATATTTTAACCAGAGATTTCTTACGTTAAAGAATTGAATTCCCACAGATTCAATGCCTGTTGAAAGTCTAATTGTTTCATATTACACCAAATCTCTACACAACAACATAGCAATTTGGGTCAAAAGGTCTAAGAAGAACACGTTCTTGGAAGCCTTTGAGGAGGCAAGCCAAATTGAAAAGGATATATTAAGATTAAAAGATAATCTCTACAGTGAAGATGAAACAGCTTCATCCTCTAAAAAGAAAATAGAAATCCTTACTAGTCCTCCCCAAGCCAAAAGTCAACCTGAAACTTTAGACTTAGAAAGCTTGCAGAAATCTTTCTAAAAACTATCAAATCAAGTCGTGGAATTGAAGAGATCAGCCAAGGAGGCATCCTCAAGCAAAGGAAGTTTTAAACCTCCTTTCAGAAAACCTTTTCCTCCCAATCGGCCAAATCTGACCACTGAAGGTCTCAATTTCAAAAGCTTGCAGTACGCTTTGCAAACTATTCTAGAAGCACATGATAATCCTGCTTCTGCCCCTCCTAAAAGTTTTCAAGACGTAGCTGGGGAAGAAGTACCAGAAGAAGAAGATTCATCTCCCAATATCTTTGGACACTTCTCTGATAATATTTTTCAAGAAAACTTTGAAATTGTCCACCCTTACAACACAAGAAGAAAAACACAGAGCACACCTTCTTCTCAAGTGAGTAATAATGTGCCTCCAAACCAGTCGAAACACGCTGAAATAAAACAGAGTTTAGCAGCCCCAATTTTAGAATATGACTTAATTGAAGATCTGAAAAAACTAAGGGCTAATATTTATGTTTTCGATATTTTGAAATTTCCTCTTATTTTGCATAAAATGCTTCAAAGTATTGCATAAAACAGTAAGAACAGCGATCCTAGTAGCAAGAAAACTGCAAAAATTAGTTCTAAAACAGCCAAAAAGATCCCTACTAAAACGACATCTGAACCTCCGGATAAAAGGGATTTAGCTGAAAAAACTGTATCAAATGTAGATAAAACTGTTTCAGGGACAGCGACAAAAAATCAACAGAATTTTGTTATTAACGCTCGTAAAAATTTCCCTCCTTTCTTATTAACGTTTGAAATTTTTAATAAGAATGTACATAATTGCATGGTAGATTCTGGTGCATCATCAAATGTAATGCCTTTATCTGTGTGTCAAAATATTAATGCAGAAGTTCAACCTTTTGATCTCAAAATCGTTCAGCTTGATCGAACGAACGTTAAGGTAATCGGTGAACTTAAGAATGTTCTGGTTAGGTTATCTTCTAATCATAAGGTTCATCAAATTATTGACATTATTGTTGTTGACATCCCTGAAGTATATGATTTTTTTTAAAGCAAGGACTGGTCCGAACAGCTACATGGTTACTTTGCCACAGATTGATCTCATTTGTGGCTACCAGAAAATTGACAGCCCAACAAAATTAGGATAAATCGTGAACGTTATCTCAAGCACACCGTGACGGATCTAAATGATGCAAATGAACCTTTTACCGCATCTACTAATTCATTTGAAATGTAGAGGATGAATGCCTTCTTTGGTAACTTCATGACCGAAAGTTCCCCTATCACTAATCCAGGGAAACAATCATAAATTATCACCTATACTCAGTCATCATCTTTTCCAAGTGTGCAAAACACTGTTGATGAAGCTCAGATCCGATCATTGTACTTTGATGGATCCAAATCCAAAGAAGGAGTCAGTGCAGGATGTGTACTCGTAGATCTCGCAGGTAATAAAACTTTCATTTCCCATCGATTAGAGTTCGAATGCACTAATAACACCGTCGAATATGAAACACTTTTACAAGGGCTTAGGAAAGCTCTGGATATGGACGTACAAAATTTAATTGTATTCGGCGATTCATAAATCCTGGTCAGGCAGGTAAGAAACTCCATACATTGCTTGTCACCACATCTAAAAATTTACCAAACTGAGGTTTGGATTTTAATGCAAAAATTCTCAGCATTTAACATAAATTCCATTCCTAGACTAAGTAATTTGGAGGATGATATATTGGCTAATGTTGTTTCTAAACTATTGCCCACAGAAGGTCTTTCTCTTAATGCATTTTCAATTGAATTGTTGTTCAGGTTGTCGATCCCAGACAACATCACCAATTGGAGAGTGTTCGAAAATGACCAACAGATCATCAACTTCTTGCATATGGAGGACACCTTCCAAGGTGCAATCATCGACAAGGGCACCCACGATGAAAACCTCCGCAACTTCACAGTAATATCAGATCCTAGATCTTCTTAATCAATATATGATATGGTAAACTCTATTCCCAGATCCGTTGTAAGACTAGAGAGGTTTTATGACTTGCATGATAAGTTTAGAGGGTCAGTTAATTGCAAAACAAACAGTTCTTCTTTGACTTATGAGACGGTAAATTTAGGGACTAAAGAAAATCCTCAAAATATTAATTGTTTAAAGACGTTTTTGCATGGACATGTGATGATTTGAAAACATTTGACCCTAATATAATACAACATGTCATCCCCATGAAACCATAAACTTAGCCTTTTCAGAAAAAATTAAGAAAGATGCACCGCAAATTAGAACCCACTGTCAAGAAAGAACTAAATAAACTACTAAACGCAAAGATAATTTTCCTGGTGAGACACACACAATGGGTGTCTAATCTAGTCCCTGTAAGGAAGAAAAGCGGTGAAATTCGACTATGTGTCAACTTTCGTAACTTGAACCGATCGTCTGATAAAGACAACTATCTCGTTCCTCCAATGGAACAAATCCTTCGGCAGGTATCTGATTCAGAAAGACTATCTTTGTTAGATGGTTTTTCAGGATATAACCAGGTCCTCATGTCTCCCCAAAATCAGCTCAAGACCACTTTTCGTACCCCATGGGGGACTTATGCCTACAGGAAGATGCATTTTTGGCTTATAAATGTCGGGGCCACTTTCCAGAGAGCAATGGACATTGTCTTTCGTGGTCTCGTAAATCAATTAGTAGTGGTCTATCTTGATGACGTTACCATTTTTTTCTAAAAACAAGAAAGATCACTTGTCTCACCTTAGGGTTGTCCTAGAACGATGTCGCAAGTACAACATATCTATCAACCCTAAGAAATCAGTCTTTGCAGTAGAGAAAGGAAAACTACTTGGGTTCATAGTGTCCAAAGATGGAATGATTATTGACCCGGAAAGAACCCAAGCTATTGCTAAACTCTCCCCTCCCTCTTCCAAAAAATTCATGCAATCCTTTTTAGGAAAAATTAACTTCATCAGAAGATTTGTCCGAAGATTCTCAGAAATGGTAAGGTCTTTACAAAATTTAATTAAAAAGGATGTTCAGTATCATTCGGGACCCCAAGAAATTCAAGCTTTTGATTCTATTAGAAAAGCAATAGTAGAATCTCCTTCCTTGATGAGCCCCGATTTTTCCCAAGATTTCACTCTTTACACTTTCGCCTTTGATCGATCTTATGATGTTGTGTTGACAGAAAAGAATGTTGAAAGCAATGAAATACCCATTGCCTTCATGAGATCAGCCTTCAAAGGGGAAGATCTAAATCACCCAGTTGTGGATCAACAGGCATATACTGTTTTTAAAGTAGTGAAACACTTTCGATCATACCTGCTGAAATCCAGAACTAAAGTCATCGTTCCTTACCCGGTTGTGAGAAACTTGTTGGTACAAAAGGAATTGGGTGAAAAACGGGCAAACTGGATGGCGTTGTTACAAGAATATGAACTCAAAACAACCCCTTCACAAATTGTTAGAGGTCAAGGCCTGTGTAAACTAGTCACTGATTCAGTTAAAGAACATGAAAGTCAAATTAACAATCTAACTGTAAATCAGCACAATGAAAAACAAATCAATTGTACACAAGTTGTTGCTAATTCTTGGTATGATGATATCAAATTTTATTTAACACATGGATCTTCTCCTCGCTATCTTGATCCTAAAAATAGAAGAGAATTAAGACTAAAATATGCATCTTTCCAATTAATAAATGATGTATTGTTTCGAAAGAATTTTGACGGTGTTCTTATGCATTGTTTGGAAAAGGATGAAGTAGGGAAAGTACTATATGAACTTCATGTAGGTGAGGTTGGTGGTCATTTTCATGGAGACACCACTGCTCACAAAGTGTTGATATTCGGGTACTATTGGCCCACGTTATTTAAAGACGCTCATGCGTTGTGTCGTAAATGCATAATCTGCCAAAAGGTTGTTGGACGAGTAAAAAAGGCAGCATTCCCTTTCCATCTTGTTACTATAGATTCACCTTTTCAGCAGTGGGATCTTGACATCATAGGACCAATTAACCCTTCTTCCTCACAACAGCACAAATATATCATTACAGCAACGGATTATTTTACCGGATGGTCCGAAGTTGCACCTTTAAAAGTGGTAAACACGAATCAGGTGGTATCTTTCCTTAATTCGAATATCATTACTAGATTTGGAATTCCTGAATGTTTAGTCTTTGATAACACATCTTATTTCTCATCCCTAGATATGAATGTGTTCTCTTTAGAAAAATGGATTAAATTAAAATATTTTGCCAGCTACTACCCCCAAGGAAATGGTCTAGCGGAATCAACAAACAAAAATTTAATCAAGATTATCAAGAGGATAGTTTCTGAAAACCACAAGAACTGGCACACTTCACTATTTAATGCACTTTGGGCCAATAGAGTGACACCAAAAACCTATATTGTTAATTCCCCTTTCTTTCTTTTCTACGGGAGAGAAGCAATCTTACCTCCTCGTGTTTTACTTCCATCTTTGCAATTATCGTAGAAAGTCCAAGAAGAGGACTACCCTCCCCTAGAAAGTTGAATTAATGCCTTGTTAAAACTGGAGGAAGTGAGAGCACAAGTGAAGAAGAATTTGGATCAGCATCAGCAGATTGTAAAAAGTTGGTTTGATTCAAACTCCTCTTCAGACAAAAACTTTGAGGTAGGAGACCTGGTTCTAAAATGGGATAAACCCCACAAGGGAAAAGGGGAACACACCAAGTTCCAGAATCTGTGGTTGGGACCGTTCGTAATCTCTAAAAAAGTAGGTCCCAGCTCTTTCCATCTACACAATTTGGAGGGACAGCCAGACACTTTTCCGGTGAATGGCCAAGCTCTCGAAAGGTATTTTTCCTGATGATTCCAGATCCACCTCTATACATATTTTTCTTTTTTTTATTTTCTTTTTGTTTTTTTATTTTGGTTCTTTTCATTTTGTTTGTTTTCACTGTTTTCTAAATAAATTTATCTCTGTGTCACCATTTAGTTCATGAAAGGAAACCAGAATGTCTCATCATAAAGCAACAGTCAAGGTCATTTCAAAGTATCAGTGTTGTAAATTGTTGAAACTTAGACTAGCAAAAGAAACTTCATGTTCAGAATAGTCTTCCTAGTTTCACTTTATAATCATGAGAAGATACGATCATCATTAAAGCTCTTTATGTTGTCCCTATTTTTAAAGAAAACAACTCAATTATGCCTTCCTGTCCTCGAAGAGTTATTCTTATCAGAAATCTAAATTCAAATCATGATGAAGGTTGTAAAAAAAAAAAAAAATTGGAAAATATCAAGTGTTCCAGAATCTAAAATTTTCAACATCACCCCTCTCTCCTGAAGATCATAAAATTTATGTCAAATTGTAAATAATTTCTAGAGAGTTGTGGGAAGTGTCTGTAAACCCGTCGAGATACTGAACACGTCTACAGGTAGCGGGTAAATGCATGCATGATACCAAGACAACTTCTTTGGGGTACTGAACAGGCCTGCTGGCAGCGAAGCAATGTCGGGTTCAAGAAAATTATCAATTATAAAATGTTGATATTAATCGTAAAATGTCCTTCATATTGAATTGATAATTCTTGGAAAGGATAGAGGTGTCAGAGTGGGTTAATTGACATCCCTATCGAGGCTATGGACACATGTTGGCAGTAGTGGCCCTATCAACAGTATCAGATTCATTTGCCTAAATATCATCTCTCTCGTAATTAAAACTTGTCACCAGATTGCATTTGGACAGAAGGACCTTTGACACTAGACTGTGATATGTTTTTGAGTTTGATTGGGATGCTTCACTTGTTATCGACTGTTCTTTAATTTTCAACCATTCTGATCTTTCCTAACGTAAATTCTCTGGTGATGCAGAGATAACGGCTTCGCTCAGTAAGTCGCCACTGTTGGCATCCCTACACAATTTCATTAATTGCATAGAAAACAACACTTTTTGTAGTTGCCTTCACCTCTTCTTGTAAATATTATCATTTTGAGATGATTACTGGGTTATAAAATATGTTTATTGATTCTTTAAATTTTTCGTTTTCATTTTGTTTTCATGTTTGATTCATGACTGAAAGCATGAATCAAACATGAAAACTTAGCTTCATATTATGTTTTCTATATAGGCCATTCTTTTGAAATATCATCATAATTATACCCAATCTAAATATAACACTTGTGTGACTTATATTCGAAATGTTTTGGGTATTGATATAAATTTTATATGCTTAGATGATTTTATATTTGAATTATGAGATTTTCGTTTTGATATATTTGAACCCATTGCAAAAACTATGGTCGTGTTAGTCATGGAAATTAATGCGCAACTATTGTACCATGTACTTGATCCATCTTGTTGGCACAATGAATTGATAAGCCTTTCATTTTGGGTTATAGGTTTTCATGCTCTGTACACAAGGTTTTCATTATGAGGAATGGTCAAGCATCAAGACTAAACCTTTAATGTTCATACTATGATTGCACAGAGGCTTCATTTTGCTTGTTTCCATTTTATCCATTCAGATTGGTTTCTTTTACTCCTACCATCCAAACCCAGAACTGTTTCGAGTCACCCCTATTATAGTCCAGTCATATTTGTAATGGCCCCTGTTGTTCGATTGGAGCTTAATGATTTCCAAGAACTGTTATGTCACGATGATGCAATCAAAGATTTAAGAGGTCAAGGCTGGGATGCCTTCATCAAAAGGTTTGAAGGTTATAACCTTCATGTGGCTAAGGAATTTGCGCAGACTTTCGATGGGTGTAGCGCGAAAATTGGAGATATCCAGGTAGAGGTAACTGAGGAGTTTGTGAGTGAAGCCACGGGGCTACCATCCATCGGCGAGAAGTGGTTCAAAAACTCAAAGATACAAGAAGTGCCATGGAGCCTCTTCATGACTTCCAGGAAAATCAATTGTCGTGAAAAAATGTATCCTTATTTCTTCGGTTAAATCTAGATGGCATGGTCTTCTGTTGATCCTCAAACAGTTTGTGACTTGTGAGGGTCATTATAGTTTATTTTTTCTTTATCATATACAATTGCTTATGCATTTCATACATTTTCAATTAAATGTGCCCTTCTATTTGTTGAAAAGCTTGTACAAAATGTCTAAAAGGTATAAGAGACAGAGCCTCGACTCTAGTCTCTTTCACCATGGCTTAGTTAAAATGTTTTTGATTCACCATTTGACTATAATATGAGATTGTTGTGATGGATTTTTAACAAGAAATGGTTTTGCTACAACCATTCCTGTAGAAACCCCTATTTCGGGTGAACCACTGATAAGAAAGTAGTTTGACATTCCAAATAAGGAGAAAGATTCTCTTCTTAGAAACCCTCGATACAAGGCAATGCCCAGTCATTATTCACTTGAGAAACAGGTTGTTGGTTCTGAGTTGATTGAAACACCTATGCATGAATTAGATGTTGGCCATAACGCCACTGTAAAATCCAACATCAAAAAATCTTGCAATCAGACAAAACAAAAACACATGGATTTAGGGTTTCAGAACAAAAGAGTTGGTCGCCTTATTTCAAGAAATTTAAGGAATCGAACTAAACCTCATTTGGGATCCATCGACCCGATTGAGGTCAATGAGGTCTCGGATGCCGAAGTTGAAGATTTCCTGGCTGAAGAAGATCTGGATTGTCAAAGATCTGATCCTGCTCAACTGTATGACTTTGTTAATAATCTTCCACCCCGTCTCGAGGGTAAATATGGGTTCACTGGTATTAGGCTCGGACAAGGTCATGTAATAGGTAATGTCGCTACATCCAGGTTTGATTGTACACTCTGCCAACATATCGTTCCTCCTATACAATGTGAGGTTTTCCTACATTGGATTGAACGATACTACATTGATATTCCCATCCTCCAGGCTTGGATTAAAACACTCACAGCTCAGAGTGAATTACTGAGAAAATAAAATCTTGACCTCAGATAAAACACGGAGAGACAAGCTAAATTCCTTAAGAAGACAGGTAACATTGTGATCAAAAATGTAGACCGTGTTAATGCCATAATCAATTCTGAGCTATTTGGATCCATGTTTAGTCGTTGATTGAAATGGTAAAAGGGTTTTTACCTCTTATTACATTCATGTTATCTTTTTGAATCAAATCAATTTAAAATTAGATTTTGTTTGCTAAGATAAGACTGGCTACAGAATCTTTCGATTATGTAGCCAAGTCATTTTTAAATAAAAAAATAGTAATTAGTTGTTAATAACTTATCTAACTTGTTCCTGTTTCGTTTTCAGGAAATGGTAGATCTTGATGCTGATTTTCTGAGGTGGAACATGTTTGATTTAGATGATTAGCATTTCTTTCCTTTTTATTTTGTAAAAAAAAAAAAAAAATTATTAATTTTTGAAAAGAAACAACTCAATTATGAGTGGTTGTAGGCCCTCTATTTTTGTAATATTTTGATCTCATGAGATCGTATCCTATCCTAGGAGATAGGAAAATAGGATTTCAAGACACTTTAAATACTCTTCTTTTTGTAAGTGAAGTCATCTTGGCCTGGAACCAATGATGGACGAATGATTTTCGGAACTTAATGGAACAACGTATAACATTTTGGCTTTAGACCACTATGAATGTTGTTTCATTGATGTTTTGTTTTCTCTTATCTTGGGATATTAATGTGTAGTATATCTTTAGTCTCAATGACATGTTAAGGTCCATGATATTCATGCTATAGATGTCGTTCATGATTTGTTGTTCCATATGTTGTGACTGTGATCATCGTATCAACTTTAATATCAGGATTTTTCTTTGATGTTTAATTGATGGATAAAATGAATGTGTCACATAAAGATTTATCTGATTGTAATCATTCACAATTATAAGATCACTAAATTAATATGTGTTGCCTATTTTGTTCTTAAATCCCGACTGCCAACTACATCCCTTGAATTTATTCAGGAAAATTTCAGTATAAGCCTACTATGGATTTCTTTCACAGGCGGGGTAGCTAGATGCTCTTGGTTCGTATAGAGGCATAGACACATTTAACAAACTAATAGCAGGTTAGCTTCACCTGTTTCTAATTTCTGTCATTTTATGTATTAGTGAAACGGGAAAGTTTCAAATTGGCTTTGACCGTCTGTGCATATTTGTTTCACAACTTAGTTAATTCAAGCTTTATATGATTTATAATTAGAAAACAGAAAATATAAAAATGTGTTTTCCTTATTTGCTTCTCAAAAACAATTATCTTTACATTGATTTTGTAAGTTTCCATTAAAAATTGCAACCTGTAAATTCTGTTCATAAGTGATATTTTTATGTTTTCTTTATCTTCTTAAATACATTTACAACAATTATATTAGAATATATATATATATATATATATATATATATATATAT
>SNQJ01S0195516.1:6781-17510 GCA_010110895.2 Picea sitchensis | reverse complement strand
ATTTCTCATATACACCACCAAGGGGGGCATCAATTCAATTACCTTTAGGCACTGGAGTCACGGGGTAACATCTTTATCAATCTGGCTTCATTTTGGCAAGGGGGGCAAGGCAATTAACCTACGTCCTAACCTACTGTCACAAGACAATTAACCCAGATTAAATAGTTGGGTCAAGATTTTATTCTTTCTAGGGGCTATCTGATCAGGATTAGAGGGTCTGATCAGATGTATTCACTAATTCTAACCTAGGGGATATCTGACTAGGATTAGATGGTCTGATCAGATGCATTCACTAACCTATCAACATTGAAAATTTAAAAGAACTAGGTCATGCTTGAAAGGTATGACCAAGTTGCTATTATTGCATGGGGCCTTTGCTTCAGTTCTTTTTAGCCCTCTTTTCTTTTCTTTCTTTTCTTTTTCTCTTTTTCTTTTTACAAATTATTTGAAGAATGCAATATCATTTGTCAACCAAATCACCAGATATAGATAATATCCCAGTCATAATATGATTCCCATAAATTATGGGGTGATAACATATGGGGATTTTCGATAAGGGTCCAGATTCCATATGAGGGTCAAGGTTCCAACCATGGATCAGGTTCCTGGAAAAATAATAAATTACAATAACATTCAAGCCTTGGAATGGAAGTGAAAATAGAAAATAATGTATATGGTGATCATGGTGATAAAGGAAAATAAGGTCAGGGTTCGGGAAAGACAAGGTTCAATTCCGAATGCCGAGGTCAATAAGGATCAATATCTTAATTAGAGAGAAGCTTGTCCAAGAGGAAAGAGATCAAGGTCTTCCCCCATGCATTTCAAGGTTGAAGCAATCAAGTAGAGAAATATGAAGTTTTCCCAAAGCACGCTTGAGTTTACTTGTTCTGTTCATCAATTGGAGGCCCTACTCTTGAGTGTCCGATATTTTGTGACTAAACACACATGGTATTATTCTTAGAAATAATCTTCTTGAAGACTTGAAATAAAAAAAATAGCCAGTGAAAACTTTGCAACCTTGTTCTTGCAACCACAACAAGAATAAACCTTGTTACACAAGGAAGGAGATACTTGCTAGTACATTATAAAATCTAGATTCCTTCCCATATCCATTTTACTCATCAAATGAAAAAGAGATGAAAACAAAGGCTTGTTCAAACAATGAGGAAATTAAAAGAATTAATTCCTTAGGTACAATTCACAAGCAAGATAATGAAAAAATTCCAATATGTTCTTCATTCATGTCAACCATATACTTCTCAATGAAGCCATGATATGGCATTTTAAATCAAAGAATAAGAATTTAGGAAGTCCTTAAAATAAAACTCATTCAAGGCATAATATGGGTCATCAAGCCTTGCATTCAAATATGATCAATAATATATTCAAATCCATTAAAACCAATTAGTGTAAGTCTCAAAAGACAACTTGTCAATCTCATCAGAAAAAGGTTAAAGAAGCATCATAAATTGAAAGTATAATGATGAACATTTGAAATTACAAAATCAATGAGATTATCGATTGTGAAAAACATCCCCAAGGACAAATCATCAATAAATATCTTAAACCCCCAACTCCCTCAATGTAGGTAAATAATAATCAATAGGCTAGTAGAAGTAGTGGATTAAGCATTAGAGTTCAAACTCAGTAGGGGGATCCTTTCCTTTTTCTTATAAAATAAAAATGAAGGGGGGATGGTTGAGGCCACAACACAAGTACACCTGCATATAAGAGTTTGTACATATGTATATAAGAGTATTTACAACGGTATATAAGAGTTTATTGGAATATTTGTTAAGGTTTTCTATTGCATGCATCTAAGTTCAGAAGAAGAATCTTCCATATATCAAGAAGGAGGAGTACCACCTCTATAAAAACGAGGAGATTATTTCTTGTTCCCCACAATATTTTCTCTTAATGAACAAAGTTATCTACTTAACGAGAACTGTGACCTCAAAATGAGAACTCTAGCCCTTAAAACCCACATTTTTGCATAAAAAATGTGAAAATCAACCCCCAAATCAAAACGTGGTGCTACCGGTGGCACCATTTTTTCTAATCGAGTTAAAATTACAACATTTTTCAAGCATGGCATTCAAAAATCATATAGTTTCTCATAAAAACCTTAAAATCAACACCTAAATAAAAAAGTGATGTTACCTAAAGAAAAATGTTATTTTCTAAATGTTAAAATTATAGGTCATTTGCAATCTTATTCTTAACAATTGGTACCATTAAAACCAAAACCTCAAAATCAACCATCAAATTGAAAAGTATCGCTACCATTAGCACCCATGCTAAAATTGGGGTGTTAAAATGACATATTTTTTTAAAGTGGTAAATGAAATCATCACTACTGTAAACACAATCATAAAATCAACCCTTAAATGTTTACTTTTTAAATCTTAGTTTATCTTTCCAAGCACAAGATAATACATAATGCCATGAAAATATCACCCTATACTTTATAAATTCAACATCACTTCCAAATATTTTTTTACTTTTAATTAAAAAAGTAAATACAAATTACATTGAACGAAACATAAATTATTTCTTAAAAGTGTTGTTACATTGTCCATATTTTTTTTTTGTTTGCTAGTTTTTCTGTGACTTGGGGGGCTAGCCTGTGGATGGGAAACTGTGACTCAGGGGAATCTAAGCCATCAAAATCACCTGGGGATCGCACCCAGCCTGAGCCACACCAACCCTTAACATGGCTGGATTTTTTGTCCCCACAGGTTTCGAACCGCCAAATTTAACATCAAGGAGTGCCTTAACAACACACTTTGTCACCGACTGTCCGACACCTCGGGGACTATTGTCCATATTCAAAACATATGAGCTAATAAATTTTATTATATTCTCCATAATAAAAACATATAATTCATAAAACATAGAAATGATTCATAACTTCATGTAAGATCATATGTAAGTTAAACTCTCATTTCTAGTTACGATACAAACATCATATGGATAAAAAATACATAAAAATGTTTCATACACTTATTCAAATTGATTCATGGATTCTGAAATACCATCAGAGTATACATTGTCTTCAAATGAATGATTGGATGAAGATGTAGATGATCCATGCTCTTTTCTATTGTTGATGAATGCACCATCTGAGTCTACATGCATGCCCAACATTTCATATGTCAAAATCCTTTTATATCTACAACTAGGTACAATTGACTCCCATCTTGCAGTTATTTTTTGTGGCAACAACCTTGCTGAGAAAAAGATATGAAATAATCTTACTCAAGCATTTTCAAATCTTACTTGGCTAAAGCAAGATAGACGGGAATATCACCCTTTGTTTATAACCTCAAAAATTGTTTCCTAATCCACAAGTATTGGTTACAAGGGATTAGGTTGATTTTTTTTATAAATAAAAGATTGCTGAAAAATTCAATATTTATGTAATTTTCTGAATATAACAGATGCAAAAGTAAATGTAGAGACATAAGAAAAAATACCAAGTCAATAATTAACACACATGAGACATAAAGCAATCACTTATTTCATTCCAATTTATCAAAATAATTGTTCTCTTTACAAAATTCTCTGAGTAAGTTTGGACCAAAGTCAAACTTAGATGTCCCCGATGAAAACCATACAAAAGGACTTCTGACATAAAGTAAAAAACTGAACTTTAAAAGCTGGATCAGCTTGCCACAGATTGTTTCCCACTCGACTCTGCACAATATCCTTTATCAGTCATGAAATTAAATTCACAAATAGACAAGTCTACACAGACTATCAAAGATAGATCAACACCTCTGAAAAACAAGTGTTTGAATGATGTAATTCAACCTTGAATCTTGCTGTCTACAATAGGACCCTGCTATCATAAAAGAGAATTAGGATTTCAATGAATTAAAGAATGAATGAAAACTGAACTATCTCAATAAAACTCAAGAGTAGACCTTAGTATGCTTTCTCCTTCTATTCTCCACTTTTTCCTCCTTTTTTTTCCTTTAAGCAATCAAAATTAGTTGAAGTAGTTAAACTACCTCTTTTAGTTAAGTTAACTAAAACCCAACTAACTTTTAGTTTAGGGGGAAAATTCATAAAATAATAATAAGGGTCTTAATAAATAATAACTAGTAGGTGGGACCCCTTGTGACTCCCTTCAGTTTCTTAATAAACATAAACACAACTAGTTAATCAATTAAACACATCCCTCCTTGTGGCTCCCATCATCACTCTCATAATTTTGAAAATTAATATCAATGATATTTGAAACCATATCCAAAAAATATAATATCCAACATATCCAAAAATAGTGTACTGTCCAAACACTTCAACAATCAACTGTTCTCAACAATCAATAAATAAAAACACTCAAAAACCATATTTGCCACTTTGGGAGGCAATTTTTCCTTTGTTGCTACTGTCTCCCTTTGATTTCTTTGAATTCGCCTTAGGCTGTGTGGAGCCTTTAGACCCGATCTCACTAATAACATGAGAGCAATTATCTCTCAAATGCATGTAGGATGAAACCGATTTGGTAGAGTCATTTGAGGGAGAGGAGGGGGAAACGACAACTTTTCCTTTATCAGGTGCATTGTGGGCTTCGGTTTTTAACCTCTTGCTTGCATGGGAAGACTGTACTAGTGAGTGTGCAGGGGAAGCTTGGACAATTTGGTTAACCGGTGGAGGAGGAGCAGGTAGAGACAAATTGGTCCAGACACGATGTTGGGAGACTGTCGGGTGGACAATTTCTTTCCATCCGTCATTTTCATGGACTTCAGGTTGTAATGAGACATGAGGGGGAACAAGGATACCAGGGACATGTGGGGATTGGAAAGGAGGCATTTCTGGCATAGGTTGGACCACCCCTTGTCCAATCCATTTGAAAAACCCAACTTGGAATAGCTAGTTCAACTCTTGTGGATCTGCATCAAAATGTATAGAAAACCTTGGCCTTCTAGGGCCCCTGTTCCAATTTACTCTTCCCCTATTATTCCAACCATGGCTTCCTCTGCTGAAGAATCTCATTCCTGTATGCATTATTTATTAGCAACTAGTTTCTTCAACAAACCATACATAGCCTCTCTTTAAATATGAAACAAAGTTTGGCTCAACAACACATCAGACTCATGCAATCCAATCCATAAAAATCGTTTAATACTTATCAATGAGCAGGGGGAAAATAAGGGTTCTGGGATATATGAGGGATTGTATTAAGTGAAAAGTGGTAAAATGAAGGGGGGTAGATCATGATTACTGCTCAATAAATAATCAAACAATCAACTGTATTGTAATAACAAAACATATCAACTATGAGTCATCCCTGTGCCATCCTTCAACTGCTATAATACAAAGTTTCCATTTAACTGTAATTTAATTTTAAGAACAAGGCGTGAATAGTGAATCTGGGAAGGTGAGGGGATTTTTAATGTGCAGAAAAGTGAGAGAATGGTAGGGAAATAAAAGATACTGTTCATAAAACAAATCAAGTAAAACATAACTTTGCACTAAACTCAATACAAAAAAAATACCAACACCATATCAACACTAACTGTGTATCAAACTGTTTTTTGTCACAACATTTAAATTTCTCAAAACTTTAGAACAATATTTGCAATCATATTCATAATCAAAACAACTTTCCATTCAACAATCTTGTTAAGAAAATGCTTGGTCTTTAGTTTCTTTCCTTTGTTTTTAAGAATTTAAAGAAAACACACAACAACATTGCTCCACCTCTATCCCATAATGAATCACTATAAAAATATCATACACTGACTATCAATTCATAATCGAACAATTAAAACATATGCACAGGTGCTTTTCCAAATCAAACAGACTTCCAAAACATGCCTGATTACACACATTCTTCATCATATCAACGAATAAGTTTTTGCAATGGAACCACAGTCCACATAAAACTTCGAACCTCATCACTGTTGATGTAACCATTTCCAATATGCACGATGATTAAATAATATATGCACAATGAACATAACGAAATACACACAATCACGATTTCCATAATTATCTATAACCCTGATCGGGCCTAGTGAAACACACATGAGTTTCCAATTTGCAATTAAGACAACGCTGTAAGAACACAGTGAGTGGAAACATAATGAGAGGACAACAATCCTTGAATGCATATTATTACTCATTCCCAATCATAACCTTTCAACTAATTTTAATCATATAAAGATGAGATAGGGACTCAATGAAACTTTCATAACCGCTCCACCTGATAAACCAATCTTCGACAACCCAGAAGATGCTCAAAGGGAGCATAACAGTTGGGGCTTTAAAATCAGGCTCTTTCACAACAATACAAGGAGACAATCAAGAATGTGCTCATTCAACAATAGCACAGAGAACCGGAGGTGCTCAGGGATATATCAACCACAGGAAAAACCCTTTCGAGACAGACTCAATAGTAAGCCACAAGGTATCCTTATAACTCCCAGCCTGGGAAATGGAACAATAGTTAGCCACAGAGGAAGACAAGGATGAGTAGTATAGAAAAGGCCGATGCACATAGTGTGTTTTATGCCTGCAGAGGAGAGACAAATGTTAACTGAACAATGATGGTTACAAAGAACATATAGAGACATAACCACTGTCGATTTTCTTAAGAGCCGAACCATTTGACAACAATGCTAGTGAGGATGCATAACACCGAGGCATAACTCATATCACTCCATAAACATATGGTATATATATCAACATTATGGCCACCCTAAGACCAATTACTGAGATACTTTGGTGCCAAGAAATTGATCCCACAACCATGACTGTGGTACGAGAAATACACAACAACCAAATGGCAGTCTGAACACGATTGGATAGGGATACACTCATGACTGTGAGGAAGCAACCAACAATAAACATAGAGAGAAAATCCTCCACCATTAAAACACAGAGAGATAATACCACATTCACTTAATATCCACAGAGACCCACCACGATTTTAACCAACAAAGAAACTAGTGAATGCACAACTCAACCAAAAACCAATTCTTTTGATTGCAATCCAAACAATTACACATTCATTCATGAGAGAAAAAACACATATTTACACAATTTCCATTCTCAAGAAAACACAAAACCAAGCATTACTGATCCATTGTTTGTTCATACACAGAGCGTAATTCATGGATGGGGTGAAAAAGAACCATACCTATAACTGAGAGCTTAAAAGGGCAAGCTAGCCGAGCATTTTGTTCCCAAGATTGAAATGTGAAGCTTAACCACCAACATGCCGAATGCAACAAAAAAAAAATACTAGGGTGACGGCCTGATGGGGGGAATATGGAGTGACGTTCATTTACTGCACATCGCTTCCATCTCCTATCCTATTCAATTATGAAGTACAATACAACCAACATTCAACAATGCATTAAACCATGCAATCAATTTCCAAACCATTGAAATCTGCGACGATATTCCTTGCCCAATGCGCCACCCAAATCATTCACACGTTAACCTTTTCCAAGCTCTTATGCCATACCATATGTATTGCAATATCATATTCACCCAAAATAATCAAATGAAAAATTGCATAGCCATTAACCAACCATAAAATAGTTAGGACTAACACTAACATCTTTTACCTTTTCATTTGCATATAATCCTTAACATGACTCAAACATAGATCCTTTCTTTTAGGATTTTTTTTATAAGTTTCTTTTCTTTGTTTTAGTTATGTTATTACGAACATGTTTCTTGTGTGTATGTGTCCAGGTAGTAGATCATGATGATTTGTGACATGATTAAATCATAGCAACTGTAAATATATGCCCATCATAATATACAAATAATGCTTTGAATTGCAGAAACATCCATAAAATGCATCATCCGCATGTTACTATGCCAAAATGAAACCAATATTGCTTTGTCAACCATGTAGGACTATGTAAGTAGCATCAAAACAACAACAAAAAATGTGTGATATGTCTATATTTGAGCCTCAAGTCTACAAGGGGGTCCCACCTACTAGTATTATATTATTAGGATAGTTTAAATAATAGGGCTTTAGCAATACTTTGTGGGCAAAATTCCTCGTAGCGATTTTAATCGTCAAAAAACCTCTTGATAATATCTATTTTCTTGGAGTGAAGAGTTCCTCTCTTTGTCAAATTTAAGTCATAAACAAGTATGCCAACATCCTCTAATTTTAAGAGATCAATGCAATGATGAGTTGTAATTTGACCATTTCTTCTTCTCTTTCTACTGACATGTTTCTCAACTACCATCTATGGATTGTACACACCATTGAATGGGTGTGTACCTGTTGCATACCAATCCACTTCACTTGCTATAACATCTTCATTTTCTTTCTCAATATTTATAACCTTTGCAATCCAGAATGGATAACCATGTGGATCTTCAGTCACTAAGAATGCAATCATGCTACCCTCCTTAATATCATGCACTGAACCCTTGTAAATGTCTTTCATGGATTCACGTTGTGCACATTATCTTCTAGAACCAATATACATTTCTCTTTCCTCTACTCGTGAAAACTCAATAGAACCTTGATATTCTTGTTGTTCAAGAATGTTTCTCTCTTCAAATTCATTTGGTATATTTTGTGGCCAATAAAATGGAGTCTTCAAAAATGTATCTTCATTTGTTGAGCTTAAAATTATGTCACTTTGACCATTGAGAAAAGACTCCCACCAAACATAATCAATAACATCAAAGTAATCATATGTATCTTTAATGGAACTTTTTATATTTATTCCAATCATTCAGAATAATCTACATCTCTATTCACCTCCGTGCATTATGGATTTCAGTAACTAATTGTAATAACAATAACTTTGATGCAAATATTGGATGATTTGGAATGAACTTCAAAAATGTTAAACTTGGTGAAGGCCCCCATTTTGCAATAGTTGAATACTTCTTTCCCCATATAAGTGTTTTCACATCAACTTGTTTTTAAACAAAATTGATGTTGGAAGCTAATGTCATCAAACTTCTCAATACATTTTTCTTCACCATGCAATCCCTAAATAAATCTTCGCATGTCAACAATTTCTTCTAATATGTGAAAAACATGCCTTGGAATGTATGATTTCTTTATACATTCAATTAATGATGGTATGCTTCCAACATTTTTCCTCTTCAATGTTACTGAAAAACGATTGAACATTTGATCAATATGACCGTGAGTGTGTCCAACAAGAAGGAAACCAACTTTTACCTTTTGAAAGATTCCCAGTTGAACAAGAATGCTTAGATATCCAAACACAGTTTGATTTTTTTTTCATGACCAGTGTTGTCTAACTGTAGATATAGAACTCGAGGAAGATTGCCAGACCAATGAGTGAGCACATGATGAATTATGGTGATGATAATATTTTCGTAATTATGAATATTTGGAGCTGTGAAGTAATCCCCTTGATGCTTTTTTCCATTAAAAACCATACAACCAACCAAGTGAAACTAAATGAAATTCTCTTGTAAATTTTTTGGTGTATGGACAAAATGTGGTAGAAGTGTTTTTTTCTGGTCCATGCCATCAATTATCATATCTATATATTTGTTTGGAGCATCATAACACTTCTTCCGATGTTTGTACAACTTTTTCCTTTCACTTGATTGTTGATTCCGATGTTTTTGAAGTGATTTGACTATGGAATATGCACATGACATAAAATGAAAATATTGATAATATGTTTTCATAGTTGATAACTATCCAATTTAAAAAAACAAAATTGTAAATACATACCTTTTTCTACCCCTTCAGATTTATCTCTTCTTGATTTAAGAGTAACACATATACTGCAAATCATCGTTCTTTACTTCTTGAATACAGACTTTGTTGAATTGTTTCTTCCATATTCTTGTAAAATATGCATATATAATAAAATTACCATTTCCTTCAACACCTTCATCATATTCTTTGTATAAGTTGTAGATTTCTCTCCTTGATAAATTATCTGGAATATGTACTGTGTCTCTATCTGGAATACACTCTCCATGTTTGGAAAATAAGTCACACATCCATGACAATGAAAAGTTTGTTAATGGCTCTCTCTCTCTCTCGTCCATGATGTACCCTTGAATAAAATGATGGATCTTTTTCCAATCTTGTTTGAATTCTTGATAGATGAAGATTACCAATTGAGTGAATGTTTTTGAAAGCCTTTCTGCAAAGTAAAAAATTCCCAATGTGATAATCATATCATGTCTTGGTGGATATCATGCACCCCACTAAATATGAATTTTGCATGCTCTTATTCACCAACAAATATGTCTTCCTTTTATTCAAGGCATACATGTAGTCCATATTTTTCAAACAATTATTTTGACAACATTCACTTGAAATCAAATCACTTATGGAAATTGATTTAGTGAGAAATTCTTTCCTAGACCTTGTATAACTAGAATGATTTGAATTGATATAAAAAGGTCTAGTCTTGGTCCTAGACACAATGTTTCTTTGAAATGTCTCCACTATTTCATCATCCTCACTAGAAGGAATTTCTTCATCACTAGAAGGAATATCATACAAAACATTGTGGGGAGACCGAACAAGAGAATGTCGATTACCTTGATTTGTTGCCCCTGAATGATTGACAACATGATCTTCATTCCTAGGTCCATCATCATCTTCATTGATAATCTCATTGATAAGAGGAATATCAAACTCACTAGAAAAATGATTACCATCCTCACCAATGTCATTGGATCTTCCATGAAATTATTCACTTGAAGGAAAATCATCATCACCCTTAAGACTATAAAT
>SNQJ01S0195515.1:0-17510 GCA_010110895.2 Picea sitchensis | reverse complement strand
AGTAGATGAGGACTATTGTGGTGAATATGTTTCATTGTTCGCAACCATACGTTGTTGATCAAGTACTTGTGTGTTACTTGATGTGGTAGTGAACCACTGGATTGTAGTTATATACTACTATGAATAGACACAGGTGTGTTCTATCCTTGTTCAAATTCCCTTGAAGACTATCAACAGTTTATTGGAGATAACAATCATTCAGATGAATGATGAACAAATATTTTCCAGACAAAAAACAGTTCAGAGCTCTTACTCCTCTTGTATCACTCCATGGTGAGAGTGACTTATCCAGCATCATATCTAATTACTCAGATGAAGTATGGTTTCAAGAGTTGATGCGGTTGATGGTGATTGTGATGCTCATGATCTAGTCATGAAATAGTCTAGATGACTATATTGATGCTACCGGGTAAATGGTATGTTTTTGTGCTCAAGTCCATTACCTGTAAATACCTCTCTAGCTAGGAGGGAGTGTTAATATTATGGTAGCTGCGGTAGGTATTTACCTCCACGTGTGAACCTGACGAGAATAGAAGACTCCGGGAAGCAAGAGAAACCCTAATTAGTTGGCTAATAACCCTAGAAGCCTTGTCGGCTCAAGAAGATCATTTATATTAGGCTATTAGCCTCCAAGAGAAGAATTCGGCTAGAAATAATAATAATATACTGAACAGACACATATCCAGAAGGAGAATTCGGCCCCGGAAAAATTGGCAGAACCACTATAAATACAGGGCGCCAGTTCTCATTTGACAGCATCTCAAAATTGCAGTTCCCAGTTTGGTGCACACTGCAGTTGCAGTCTTGTGCGCAGGTTTGGAGGAGAGTTGTTGGTGCAGCTGCAGCAGTAGCAAGTTTTATAGTATTGGCTTGAATATCTCTTGGCTAGGGTTTGGGACTATCTGATCAATATTTTGTGTTGTGTTATCCTTGGAGAGAGGTGCGCCACCCTTTGTTTGGCTATCTAGCCTAGGGTTTTCTTCCGGAGGAATTCTTAGTCAAGGCTAAGGTGCT
This sequence comes from Picea sitchensis, assembly GCA_010110895.2. Lineage (NCBI taxonomy): Eukaryota > Viridiplantae > Streptophyta > Pinopsida > Pinales > Pinaceae > Picea > Picea sitchensis. The sequence continues at coordinate 16,496 of SNQJ01S0195515.1, read as the reverse complement.
CGGAGGGAAGCTTCGGCCTATGGTTGGGCGACGAGGTTATCATCAATGGTAAAAGGAGCACACCATCTTCTATATTCTAACAAGGACCATATGTAATTAAGTATGTGACATAGGCAGGTGTTGTACAATTAGAAACATTGAATGGTGAAGTCCTGGGCGGAATGGTGAATGGAAGTCATTTGAAACTTTATAGGGATGGTTAACCTCCCACACAATAGGATGAATTGTGCAAAAATGAATGTATCATAGTAGTATAATTGTGCAAGTAAAGTCATGTAAGAACTAGAAAGTTTGAAGTGTTAACTTGAGTTCTAAGGCACAATACTGACACAAGCGTATGTAAGTGTGTATAAGAAGTGAGTGTCACACGGATGGATGAAACTATGTCGAGCAGGGAGATTACACACAAAATCAAAGAACTGTGCAGTGAATGAACAAGTAAGCCAAAAAAAAGGTGCATAGTAGTACCGACAAGACCGTTAAAGGAATTAAAAGGCATAAGTGATGGTTAAAAAGCATTAATGACAAGGCATAAATAAGACACGTAGTCATAAATGAAAAAATCTACCAGGGATTATGACAGACTGGTGATACGAGGCAAAGAAAGAAGTCGCTACAGCAAGAGAGACATTGCAAAAATTTATGGAGTCATGGAAGGGAGAGATGCAACATGCCTAAGTGGCTCGAGACGAGCCACAGGTGAGTGTTGGGGGCTTGGAAGAGAGCGATGCAATAGGCCTTAGTGGCTCAGGACGAGACATAGGTGAATTTTAGATGCAATTTTGAGAAATATCCTAAGGGTTGAGGAGATGTGCAGTAGCAGAGGAAAGAAGAGAAGGATGTATTGGAGTGCGCAGTAAAGGTGCATTCAGGATCACAGTGTGTAGTAAAAGAACATTTTATGGAGCATAAGAAAATAAATCAAGGAAATAAATAAAGGAGATAAAGTAGGAAAAGCAACATGCAGGGAAAAGGGAAGGAAAAGAAGTATGCAGGGGAAAAGGAAGGAAAATGAGCATGGAGGAGAAAAGGAAGGAAAATAAGCATGCATGTGAAAAGGAAGGAAAAGCAGCATAAGAACACACGAACTATGTGTTTTCATGAGTTTTAGTGAGTCATAGGGTTTTGGGATAAGCTAGTAGGGTTTTGAGCCCTAAACTATGTGTATAAATATGTAATGGGTTGGGAAGAATAGGTGGGTGGGACTATAGGCTAAGAATGAGAGAGAGTCTATGTCTGACGGTTTAGGGGAGATTTTGAAGAGAGAGGATTGCACTACAAAATGGCTAGTCAGGATGGGGAATGATATCATGATGTATCTATTGTAGTGTAGTGTGAAAACCTGAGATGATTACACGAAGAATAATAAAGAAGCCAATCATTGTGGACATAGCCCAAGGATTGGGTGAACCACATTAATTTTTGTGTCTTAATGTTTCTTTTTATGTTATTTTTCATTTATGTTTTGTTTATGTAGGATTATATATATATATCTTTGTTATATCAGTGATGCACAGTAATTATGAATGTTCCAGTTAATGGTCTATGTCACAATCTATGTTATAGTGGTGTTGTATAATTGAGTTTAATAATTAATCGAGGGATAAGAGACACAGAATATTGCACATAGGGTATATAAGTATCAATGAAAATTTTGATGACCTCGCATCCCCTCATCCCTGTAGAAACTTGGTTCCTATCTAGGCACTAAACTAGGTGTTATTCTAGGTGCTAGGTAGCTACAGTCCCAGTAGATACCTCGGGTGAAACTTCACTTACATACAAGTGATGACGAAAGGGTCGGTTTATGAAGGGTTTTATTGGTTAGAGAACTTCAACTTAGGGTCTTACAATTGTGCGCCAACGACCATCAACTATATTCAACAAGGAAGACACCCTTTTAGCAACCTGGGTAATTTGCGAGTTTTGTGGCAACAACATAGAAGTTGTTTCTTTATTTATGAGCGTTATGTATAGTGAGACTGGCTACCATTGTTTACAATTCTACTGACTAATTTAATTGACCTTATAACATAAAATATGGAACTCCTTCTTACATTAGACTGATGAGGGTTGTTTATTAATTAACTAACTGACAAAACTGACATGCTAACTATTTATTAGAAGTCGTCGTGCTCCACTTGATTGGCGAGGGAAGTTTACAATAGAAATTGTTCATGTTTACTGGCAAGACAAGGTTGGCGCCCTCCCCGGTGGCCCACAAATATTCCAAATTATTTTGAACCACGACATTTTAGGAATTGTCCATCGCCTTCTTTCATTATGGAGCTGGTGAGAGTTTGATCTTATCTTAGCAATGTTGATTTATCCTCTTCCTTTATTCCCTACTATTTTAACTAATAATTTACATCTTTATGACACCCTCGTTTGAGTCACGGGTGATTTTGACTGGAGTTTGAAAAAAGCTTAGGAAGGCTCTTGTCTTCCATGTTGTTTATCTTGTTCTTGTACATTGGGCACCTATTCATAGGCATGATCTCAATGGAGTAAAAACTCACTTCTATGAGGGTGACAGAATAGGGTGTATTTCCTTTAATATTGAGATTATAAGTTATTAAAAAAAAAATTGTTTTCTCTATCTTTATCCACGATTCTCTAGAGATGTCACAGCGCTAGAATTCACAACCATATAACATAACAAAAGCGACGAGAGGAGTATATCCTTCACCGAAATAAAAAGGTCCATTGACTTACAACTATTTTCCAATCCATAACAAAATTTCCACCCTCTATTTATCATTTTCTCAATGTTATAGTTCAAGTTAAGGTTGTGATGAAGATTTATTCCAATATATTTTTATGAATCCACTTCCTCCTAGTTGTTTTTATCATAAGAAAAACTAGAACAAGTGATCTTTTTCAATTTAATTATCATAATTTTGGTTTTGTCAGTTTTAATAGTCGCACCCATACTAGAGCATAAATCCTTGAGTATTTTTATATTCTTGTTGAGATCAGAGGGACTCTGTTCCATAAGAACAATGTCATCAATGTAAAGAAGAAAGATGATGACTATACAAACAAGAGTTAGTCCAAAAAAAAATACTTCTTCCAAATAACTCTCTAACTTGTAAATATATATGCCAAAAAAGGTAGGGGATAGGGGAAAGCCTTGCCTAACTCCTAGATTATAGTTAATCTCCTCCGACCATCCCTCATTGTTCCTAAGATTTGAAATAAAAGTCTCATACAACCTTATCACAACAACACTTAACTCAAGAGGAACTTTTATCTCTTCTAACATATTGCAAATGTTAATCACATGGGCACTATTTCAAAACATTTTCTAAAATCAATGGAACAAGATAGGATATTGGTTTTATTATTGCTTCAGTCCTTTGTAATGATCCTAATTGTAACAAGTTGATACACAGTTTAATGATATCTCCTAAATCCATCCTAACCTTGAGCTCATTTTTATGTAACTTTCTCACAATTAGGTGATCTTATTTTCCAAAATAGTTCCTTATAACTTGGATTAAAGGGGGGTAATCATATAGTTATAGGAATTGTACTTATCCCCACTTTCAAAAATAGGTATAATGAGGCTTTGAGTTCAAGGTTTAGATAATCCCTCCTTGACAACTAAGTTGAATAGCTTGTGGATGTGAGGGATGAGGATAAGCCCTCCAATTTCTAATATTTCTACTTGGTAGCTTATAAGTCTTTATCTTTCCCTTTTGTGAGTCCATTTAACCCCAAAATCTATGCCATATATTAAAAATATTTCTTCCTATATACAAATGGTTTGAATGTTGTCCATGACATTAGGGGATTCACAATTTTTTTAAGATAGGAATTCTAGTCCCTCAAGATAATCATATTGTTTTCTTTAGTTTTATGAGTCAAAATCCATCTCCAAAATTTCCTAGGATTTAGATTAGATAGGTGTGGAAGCCTCTCTTGTTTTCTATTTATATAATACCCTTTTTACCTTTTGATTAGGTTTTTGTACTTATTTATATTGTTATAATTAGAGGCACTCATAAATACTTTTGTAGAAATGTTAATCGACAATCTACCATTTATGACAGTTTTAGATACAATGAAGAAATAGCATGTAACTGGGAGAGAGTATGTTCTAAGAAGGATTTTAAGTTTTGTAAGAAGCTTGTAGCTTCTCCTCAAGTACCAGGTGCCACACTTCAGAGCCAACTCTAGAAGTGCATGGATAGGCTCCTCAAAATACCAAGTTCAGAAGAAATAGTGCGAACAAACAAAGGGGAGGCGCAAATTACACACTCAACAATTCGAATCTAAATCTCAGGAGGGATGCGCTAAGAGCGTTGGAGTTTAAATCAAGGAAAACCTCAAGAGTGACAGGGGTGCAGGGTTCAAAGGAGGAGTCAAGACCATTGAACCAGGAGAAGGATACAACATCTATCAGATCTGGAAGTTGCATAGGAGCGTTGTTGGATCAACATTCGATTAAGTCACGGTCGTCAAATCTCAGTAAGGGTAGATCAACGACGGGGATCCATTGCAGGATCAAAGGGTCGAGTTAACTATCGCATGAGTTTTGGTTCTGAAATCCACACGAGCCACCAATTTTCACCTACAAACCAATCAACGGTTGGCATCGATCCCACTACCAATGAGCAGTTTTGATTGCGGAAATCGGGAGAGGTTTTACACATCAGGCTAGTCGATACTCTGCAATCCTTCCTATCCATCGATCTTCACGATTGAATTAATCACGACCTTCAATTTATACTGTCGACTAGCACTCAATGAGTTGAGTCGAGGTCATATCTCTTGGTCATACGAAGGGAGGACTAGGCCCTTTGAGCTAGTTGACTGAGCCATGAAGCCCAAATCTCGAGGTAGATATACATCGTAGATCACTAGGAGAATGCTAGCCATTGGATCCATCAGAGTTCAGTGATTCAACAAATTTGAGTTCACAATAGAATATTTGAAAAACCTTGAAGCTCTGAAGTCCTAGAGTGAAGGACAATTGTAGATCTGATGAACGATCATGGGTCGTTGGATTTACGAGCCTACATTCTTCATCGGTTTGGTAATTTGTTGCTCCGACACAAATAGGGTTAGTAGGTTAAGGTGAAGGATCTCTCGGAGTCCTGAACTCTGGAGTATCCTTGTCGTCCAACGGTAGATACACGTGTCCATAACTTCGTAATTCCATCCTAGTAAACTCAATCTCATTTGACATGTCAATGCCACCTGTCAATTGATTTCAGATGACATGTGGCACTTATTTTGGGTACTTTGGATTACGTCATCTGCACTAATTCAGGTGACACGTGTCACTCTCATTGTTGTGACAGGTCCTCGATTGTGACAACGTGGCTGCCACGTCACTCTGGGAGAATGGAATCCAGAGCAACATAGTTCCCTGAAGTGAGTGAGCTCCAAAGTTTCTTCTAGTCGTAGATCGGAGCAAGGAAAAGGGACCGTTGATCTCTGAGTTAACTTAGATTCGGCTCTCCAGCTAAGTTAAGAGGTAAGGTAAAGGATTACGGAGACCCTAAAGTTCTAAACTTTTGGGGTCGAGGAGATTCGTAGATATGGCAAACAAACAAGGGTCGTAGATCTTCAAGTCTTAATCCTTCAGAGGTTTTGGATGTTCGGCACTATCGAGGAAAGAAGTGATTGTTTGCAAAAGGTGATGAATTCCCATAGTTCCAAACTTCGGAGTGGATGACAATTGTCAATCTAAAGGAGGTGTAAGTCATCAAATCTCCGAGCCCTTTGGCGATTTGACAATTCGGGTGGAACGAACTCAAGCTGTGAAGCGATAAAAACCTCGAAGGTCATAGTTTCATAGTGGATCTCCACCGTAGATACTCATGTGAGGAGAAACTATGCCATCCCTTATATTGGGTTGTTAAAATTCAACAAATGAGGGAGTTAGGGAAAGGTAACCTACAACTGTTGGTTAACTCAGCTTACGAATGACTTTAGACAGTTAACACTTCAAGAGAAAAGGAGTAGAGTTAAGGAAACCTCCGGAGTGTCGAAGTTCTGGAGCCCCGAATAGTGCCCTTTTGACTAGAACTAGGTTTTGGCTCCTAGTCACATGCTTAACTTTGTTTTAGGAGAAGGGTTTACACAATACGGGTTAAGAGCCAACTCTCGAGACTTTAACAGGCCTCCCTCATACCAAAACCTTGGATTTAGCCTCAAGATATCACATGCTTTCATGCTGCAAATAAATCATGTTCAACAACGAAAACAATGGGAAAAAACAACCTGGTTAACTTGTAGGATTCGGATGAAAATTACTCAGGGACTCACGATACAGTCGGAACTACATCCTTAAATGACCAACGAAAAATACATAGCTAAAGTACTGACATAATCCCACTTAAAACTTTGATCAACATACTTCAAGTAAGGATGAAAATACAGGCTTAAACATAATCTATATGAAATATAAAATTTACACTAACCAAGGAGGGTTAGACCGATATACATAGTTCTGAAAATATCTGAAATTTATAGTGAAGATTTAAAATATAACCCTGTGGCTATTATTCGTTGTCAAAAAACGTAACACTTGACATTTAGACCTTCCAATGATTCTACAATGACTCTATCAACCTATTGTACTGATACTTTCATAATATAAATAAATTCAACTAATAAATACCATAAATCAATGGAACATGTGTGTTGAATTGTCCTTCCAGGCCTTGCACTCCTTCCTTTCCTTTGCTTGCTAATCGCAGAGACTTCACTGGGCAACGCTAGGGGTACTCTTCTTCCCCCTTATCACCCCGAGCCACAAAGGGGTCAAGCACACAAAACCAAAACACAATAGCTTACAGGCTTGCCTTGCAAGGAAGAGCTTCCACTCTTTCACAATCCTAGAGTCCCAACTCTCACGAGTAAAAACCCAGTCAATCGAAAATTCAGCAGCATAACAGTGCCTTTCCCCAAGTTTTGATCCCCTTCTCTTCTGCGTCCCCTTATTTATATAATTTTCCCTCACGAACATATGTCCCTCATGCATTATTCATTAATTTTTAGAAATTTAGTTCAGGGATTATTCATCCACTATAGGTGTCGCATTCTCCCCAGGTTGCACAAGTAATTTCTCTTTTATTTTTATTTAAAATCCACCTTTCCTCACAATTCCCCATGTGTTCCTAAATTTCCTCTTAGTTGTCTCTTAGTTTCGCTAAATCCCCTTTATTAAAGGTTGTCTCCTAACTAGATTTTAGTTAGGGTTGGATTAGGAGTCTTCTTAGTTGGGCTAGGGTTGGTTGATTCAAATTCTATTATATGCACAACCCATTCTCTCAAGTTGTAATTATTTCTAAAAGGATTTATTTTTAGTAATTGTGTACACCCTTGTGTATTTTATCACTTCCTTAGGTCTTTACTTACTATTTCCTAACATTTGATTTCCTTCAAATCTTTACTCATGACACAATTTAATTATTCCCTTTATTTTAAAATTTATGGTGGGATTTAAAAATTTATACTCTATTGTTTAATTAATTATTTTAATACAACAAGTTCAAATCATTCCAGTGTTTTCTAGGCCACCTATGTTTATTGACTCAGGTTTCAATTGTGCAACGTGCCCTTCAAGATGCATCTCGTGCTCCAAGGGTTCCACTCGCGTTGACTTGTTTTTGGAAGTTTGTCCAACCCATTGGAGTCAAAACTCCATTCAGTCGACCTTGTGAGAGACTAGGGGATTTTAAGGAATAACGACCATGCCTTATTTCCCACCCCTTAGAAATCTACGTGAGCGACTATTTCAGTGTGCCCTCAAGACATCATGGACCACCCAAACTAGGTAATCATTAACCTATAGTTTTGGCCACGGCGGGAGTGCTAGTAGGTTGTTACATGGATGTTTCCACACATTGTTGGCCCTTCGGTATGGAAGAAAGTGAATATCAAGGAAGAAAAGTTCAAACGAGAACTGCACAGGAGACACAGTGACTGTCACTGGGTCGAAGTGAGTGAAAGAGCAATAAAGAAGGAGTGAAGCAAGGAAAAGAAAGTCATTGAAAGAGGAGATCAAAGATGACAGATCAAAAAGGAATATGGATCGAGGACAACTCAGCAAGCAGAAAAATCCATCGATAGCACTGCGCGGGAAGGAAGGAAAGACAGGCTGGCGAAGCCCGGAAAAAGCGGGTTAAGTTGACCTAGGGTTTTAGACACCTAGGGTTTTGGTATTTTGGTTTTTGACACTTAGGTTTCGGCCTAAGGCTATCAGTGAGCTATTGTAATGTATAAATAAAGGTCAAGAGGACCTGGGTGGGGTTCTTGTTGTTCATTCATTTGTATTGAGTTGATGTTGTTATTGGGAGAGACTATTGTAGTGTGAGAGAGAAGTGCTAAGTGTGAGAGCCTTCTGGTATTGTAAGATCTTCAGCTCGGTGCAGAGATCAGTCCTGCAGCTGGGTGCACAGGAAGGGGAGAGATCGAGAGAAGAAGAGAGAAGATATGTTGGCTAAGAGTGCAGACAAGGACTTTATGTTTTACCTTAATATATTATAGCACAGTTTTGTGGACTTATCCCTAGAGAGAGGGTGAACCACGTATATCTTGTATCGTATGTGTGATTGATGCTTCAATCTATGTCATTGTTATATTGTTAATTGCATTACTATGGTAGGTCAGATCTGTAGTTGAGTGAAGTAGATCTAGGATTGATAAGTGATATATACATGTTGTGTTGTTATGGTATTAGATCTACTTGATATTCCCTTTGGTTGTAGACATCTCTGTCCTGCAACCCCCTCATAGATGCTTCAGGTGAGACTGCATCTGCCTCGTTGGTGTTGCCAAAAGGGCTAGTAGCTAGGGCTTGTTGGTGCGCTCTCGGAGTGAACCATGGGTCTGCCCCTGCGCCAACACACCTCTCCCTAAATATTTTGTTTTATATGCAAGGCTCGTTTACTCCTTATGTGATTCAGATTATCAAGCATTGTTAAGCCTGCATCCACTAACAAAAACAATGTCAAAATCCATATATATAAATCATACTAAAATCCATCATACATCATATGTGCATAATAATGAAATACTCAAATAATACAATCCACTCCCTACCTCAATCTGGAGTCCAAGGAATCCCTTTGATGCCACTGGCATCCATAACCTGTCACGTGTCCTGCACACTCAAGACGACTTGTCAAAAGCACATGTCAACACATATATATACATCAATAAAATCAAACAGCTATAACACCTCAACATCATCATATATAACCCAAAATCAGAATGAAATCACAGTGTTCCATACCCGAATCACTTGCAAGCAAATGTCCTCAAAGAATAAGTCAATAACAGTATGCTCGGTAGAGAGGGATGTTACATACACCCCCTCTTGTTTTAAACTTCATCATGAATTTTGTCTATTATGTAAAAGCAAGTAAATAAATGTATTTGATATAGATCTAAATGTCTAATCTATCAAACAAGTAAGGAAATTGTTGACGCATCTCATATGCGTCCTCCCAGGTAGTCAAGTGTGGACTATAACTGTCCCACTGGAACTTGACTTGATCGAATGTTCGACATCATAGTTGTCGAATGCAATGGTCCAAAATGTGGATTGGCTCTGCCATGAAAGCACCCTCATCCGACACCTACAAGGAACTCATTTTAATAACATGTGAAGGGTCACTAATATAATGTCTCAAAACACATACATGAAAAACATCGTGCATATGCCTCAAAGAATCAGGCAAGGCTAGTTGATAATCCATGAGTCCCTTCTTTTCCACTACTTCGAAGGGTCACACAAACCTAGGAGATAGTTTAGCACACTTTCCAAACTTGATCGAACTCTTCTGCGGTTTTACCCGCAAGAAGACTCTATCTCCAACTTCATAATTGCGGTCAACGTTATGCGCATCAACATAATTCTTTTGTCGATCTTGCACTTCTTTAATCCTCGGTCTGATCCATTGCATCGATTCTTCCATTTCTTGAATCACTTATGTTCCTACCAGTACCCTATCCTCAAGTGGATATGAACTTAACGGTGTCTGACATGGTCACCCATAAAGAAACTCAAACGGTGTCATCTTAATCGTACCCTGATAGTTGTTGTTGTTGTATGCAAATTCTACTAGCGGCAAGAATTCTTCCCAACATTTATGTTGGTCCATTGCATATATACGCAACATGTCCTCCAAAATATGGTGTCCTTTCGGTTTTCTCGTTTGTCTTTGGGTGATAAGTTGTGTTAAATTTTAATCATGTTCCCAAAGCCTCTTGGAAACTGGTAGAAAACCGTCCTGTAAACATTAATCCTTGAATAGATATGATTCTTTTTTGCACCCCATGTAATCTCACAATCTCGCTGAAAAATACTCTAGCTATGTCTACTGCCTGATACGTCATACGCACTGGAATAAAGTGTGCACTCTTTGTCAGAGTGTCAACTACCACAAAAAATTGAATCGTGTCTTCTTGTCGTTAGTGGAAATCCAACAACAAATTGCATCGAAATGACTTCCCATTTCGATTCAGGAATAGTGTGTGCTTGTAACAATCTTGCTAGATGTCTATGTTCATCCTTCACTTGCTGAAATTCTAGACATCTCACCACATAACCAACTATTTATGCCTTCATTCCCTTCCAGAAGAACAAAGGCTTAAGATTTTCCTTCATCTCTTGACTCCCAGATGAGCCATGTATATTGCTCAATGCACTTCATTTAAGATCAAACTTCTTAGTTCGTCATTAGGCAGTACGTAAATTATTCTATTAAATCTCAATAATCCATTGTCATCTAGCGAATAACCTTCATACCTTGGTACCATCATGGTATCTTTCCCAATATTTTTCTTAACTTCCTTATACCAGTCATCATCGATTTTTAGAGTTAGAATATTTTCTTGAAGATTCGTCTTAAGAGGTAACACCGAAAATATGTGTGGCCTCCCACTCAGTGCATCTTCCACTCGGTTCATAGTTACTTTATGTAATAAATTTCAAAGTCGTATTCACTAAGCAATTATGACCAATGCCTTTGTCGCGCGTTCGGGTCACTTTGTGTAAAAATATGCTGCAATCCATAGTGATCTATCTTTAATTTGAATTTTCGTCCAATCAAATAATGTCTCCATACTCGCAAGGCGTAAACAATAGCTAATAACTCTAGGTCATGTGTTGCATAGTTCTCTTCATGCCTTCTCAATTTTCGTGAAATATAGGCGATCACTCGACCGTCTTGCCTCAAAACTTCGCCCAACCCTTCCTTGGATGAGTTTGTGCATACCAAGAACTCCTTGTCCATGTCGGGGACTTTTAGTATCAGTTTTGTTGTCAGCAACTCTTTGAGCCTTTGAAATGATTTTGTACATTTCTCAGTCCATGATAACTTCTTGTTCTTCTTCTGTAATTCCGTGATCGGTTTTTCTATCTTTGAAAATCCTTCGACAAATCATTGGTAAGATCCTGCTAAACCCATAAAAATGTGCACTTCGTGTACATTTGTCGATGTTGGCCATTCCATAATAGCCTCCACTTTCATTGGATCCACAATGATACCTTCTCTAGATATGATATGTCCCAAGTAGTGAATCTTAGATTGGTAAAGAGAGAATTTTGATAGCTTCTCGTACAGTTTGTTTTCTCTTAGGCACTACAGGACCAACCTCAAGTGTTCATCATGCTCTTCCTTCATCCGAGAATAAATCAGTATGTCATAAATAAAAACTTGAACGAACTTATCCAAGTATTCACGAAACACCCCATTCATCAAACTCATGAATACCACCAGGGAGTTTGTTAATCCGAACGGTAAAACTGTAAACTCATAGTGTCTAATTCTCATCTTAAAAGCAGTCTTAGGGATATCTTCTTCCTTAATCTGCAATTGGCGATATCATGATCTCAAGTCAATGTTCAAAAATACCATCACCCCTTTCATCTGATCAAACAAATCATCTATTATTGGCAACAGATATTGGTTCTTGATCGTCGCTTTGTTCAATTGACGATAGTCAATACAAAGTCTCCACGATCCATCCTTTTTCCTTACAAAAATAACTAGTGCACCCCAAGGTGACACACTTGGGTGAATAAGTCTTGAATCCAACAATTCCTTCAATTGCATTTTCAACTCCTGCAATTCAAGCATTGACATCCGGTAAGGAGCTCTTACAATAGATTCAGTTCCCAGTGGTAAACCGGGTAAATCTTATGGAAAAATGTTTGCAAACTCTTGCACTATAGGTAGGTTTTCTAGTCCTTTTGCCTCACCCTTTTCATTCAGCGCTAAGATTGCATATAGTCTCCATCCCTTGTGCATACTATTCTGCAATTGTAGGGAAGAAATGAACCTCAAGGACACTCTCTCATTTCTTCCTAAAATCACTCTACTTTGTCCCAAACCGTCCGTCAAACTTAACCGTTTCATCTTATAGTTAAGTATCGCATCATGCAATTCCAACCAATACGTACCAATCACTATGTCATAAGATCCTAGTATTGTGACATAAAGATCTATCTTTGTTACAAAGTCTCCCATTTTAAGGCTACAGCCTATAACCTTTGCTCCAACCTTATGTTTGGCATCTGATGCCATTTCTGTGTACTTGAACTCATCTTGATCGACTTCCTTTACCTTAATTATCTTCAGTGTTGCACTAGAGATGAAGCTCTTTATAGCACCTAGATCTATCAATACACTATAGTTTTGGTCTGTGATCATACTTGACGTCTCTAGCACAGTGGACTGGTGCTCAGCCTAGCGGTTGTTCACCGTGGCATGTATCCTACGGGCCTTGCCCAAATCTCCAACTGTAGTGGGTCCTGATGATCTGGTCGCTCTAGCCTTCTCAATCGGACAATCTCGTTGGTAATGTGGCTCACCACATGTCCAACATCTAGTCTTCGGTCATGTGCTCATGGTCCCCGAAGTAGAAGTTGTTGGTCTAACAGCTTGTGATCCCAATTTGTTTGGTTGAACAGGCCTAAAATGTTGTTGTGATCGACATTGTTGGTGTTGTGATCCTCTATAAGGAGTCCTATGCTGAGGATTTTGTCTCCATGGTGTCGTAAACACAAGTCCTCTATTCATAACTCAAGGCCATGTAGTATGTCTAGATGGTGTCGGATGTTGTTTTGTTTTTTATGACGTATGTCCAGTCTATCTAGAGGGAGTCCTGCCCTGATCCCCATCGTTCATCTCTTCCTCAGCTATGAGGGCCTTGAACCGCATCATGCAAATTTGGGGCATTAAGATCCTCACCTTCACACAAATGTTGGAGTTAAGGCCAAGCAAGAACTTTTTTACCTTCAACTTCTCTCTGTTCAGATGCAGAGCATACCTAAGTAGCTCCATGAATCTGGCCTCATACTCTGGCACTCATAAATATCCTTTATACATAAAATTTAATCTCATAATAGTTAAGGGATATACTTCACAATAATATATAATTTCCAATATTTTACGATTATTATTTCATTGAATACATCACTAAAATGGATACAACAAGAAATAAACTCATATTCATTAAGAAATATGGTTTACAACAACATATCAAATTTAATATGTACGGTAATATTTATTATTAAGAAATATGGTTTACAACAACATATCAAATTTAATATGTACTTGTAATCTTTATTATAAGAAAATGGTGTTAACTACTAACATAATAGTGTGCTCATTCTTTTTTCCATTTCGTTTTATTTAAATAATATTTAAATATAAATATATTTCAAAAACTAACACTAAAAATATACATCCAAACATACACATTGAGGATTATAGAATAAATCCCTTACTTCTCTCTCAAGGCGTATTTTAAAAAAATACCTTACACCTTATTGCATCTTCAAACTCAAAATATCTTACACTTATAATTGTTGCACTACAAATATCTTACTCTTATAATTGTTGCACTACATATTAGTGATATTTTACAACTTTTTCTTACATAATAACCTTGATCACCTCCTTATAGCATCTTTTTTTTGTATCCTCTAATTCTTTATCACACCACAATATCTCCTTCAACTTATATGTAATAATATTATTATTATTCTGCAGAGTGATCTCTTCCTTGATTCCCCAATGATTTAGCCAAGGCTTGGCATCTTTATGCCAACCCTGCTTAAGCCGCAAGTAGTTTTGACTAGAGTTTGAAGCAATCTTAGGAATCCTCTTGTCTTCTATGTTATTTATCTATTTCCTATACATTAGGTACATAATCATGGCTATGCTATCAATTGCAGAAATAATTGTTTCTATAAGGAGGATAGGATAGAGCATATTGCATTTAATTTTGAGATTATAAGTTATAAAACACTTATGGATTTGATCTATCTGTCTTCATGATTTTCTAGAGATGATGAAACCTCAATATTCACAACCATATAACATAATATGAGTTACATGAGTATCAAAGAGGATTTCATTCTTATCCCATAGCCCAAGGTTCATTATTTACAACTATTTTCAAGTTCATAATAATCTTTCCACCCTCCATCTATACATCTCTCAATACTTAGTTCCAGTTAAGCTTGTGATGAATATTGATCTTACGATATTTATATGAAGTCACTTTCTTCAAGTTGTTGTTGCATACATGAAATTATCAAAAGTGATATTTTTAGATTTAATTATCATAACCTTTATTTTGTTAGTGTTAATAGTCATACTCATACTAGAGAATAAATCCTTGAAAAATTTTAATTTCTTGTCAACATCATAAGATGTCCTATTGGGTCTCAAAATGTCCTATTGGGATAATTCTCCTCAATTTTGGGGTGTTTCCCAGTTGAAGAATAATATAGGTCATGTAAATATGTGAGATGGTGTAGGGGGAATGTTTGGGAAAAGGGTGAAGTAATAACATGGAAATGGAGATCTTGCATGTGGGTGCCTCTATAGAGGGTGAGATGCACCTTTTCATGGATGCCATTGTTTCCTAGCCCATTCAACACCTTTTATTCTTTGTCTTGTTTCCTTTTCTTTTCAAGAGAATGGTTGGGGGACACTGTTCTGGCGTGGTGATCAGTGGTGAAAGCGTTACCCACAAGCACGTCACAGAAATGAGAAGGTTGGCTTGTGATGAGACCCCCTTTCCCTTGGTTATGCCACCAAGAGCCACTACCCTAGTTTCGTGACCAAATATATGGTAGTGTCATAGGGTTACATGTCCATGGACCTAATAGGTCGGCTCATGATGAGACTTCCCATCCACCAACTAGACGTTGAGTTTTATTTCATCTGACAGGTCCCCTTCTCTTACTGAGAAGCCTTTTATTGTGTTCTCAGGAATCCCTGGGTGAAGCATCTCAAAGGTTTTATTTTGTCTTTTAACTTTTTCCAGCTACTTTTATCCTCTGGGCCTTTAGCTCCTTCTTCCCATAAGGAAAGGTACAACCCTTCCTAGTGTGGCAAACCCAATGCCCGAAACAAGGTAGGGGAAGATGAGAGGGAATATGATGAAAAATGGTAAGTATGAAAGGAATGGACGATGACCTTTCATATACCAACCTAGTGGAAACCCATCCCAAAGGGAACCATCTTACTAGGGAATTATGTCACCCCTTGGGTATGAACAAGTTAAAGAGAATAATTTCCAAGCAAACGTTATGAAATAAAGGAGAGTTCAGTGAAACACATGCAAATGCTTCGAAAATCAGAGTGACACATACCATGATACCCGGACTCATTACCTGATGGAGCAAGACCCATTGCTACTTCAGGACCAGGCAGGTGGGATGGATGATGCTACTGTTGTTGATATATGGGATGCACTGAAGAAAATATGGCCCCTCTGGGGCCAAGCTCAAGTTGTATGGCTCTCGGTACTCCATTTCTAGGACCTGTGGGCCTTGAGACATAATCTCCTTAGTTATCCGTAGGATATGGGATAGCATCTAGCTCCAACTCAGGGACATGTGCTCATCGTAGCATTAGAACCTCAGCATCTCTGGCATGACCTATATCTGCTAGATCTCAACAAAAAGAATTAGTAATCTTTGGGGTGGTGATATCACCCCTCACTCATATATTATATAATGGAATAAAAATAAGCAAGCATATATATACAAAATAAAAATGAAACTATACTAGCATGATATGAAGATGGTATATACAATGGATGCAAATTCCTACTTACCTCTACTTACTTGTTGGTTGAATGCTAGGTGTAGTCAAATAACCAGTGAAACCATCCTAAAAATATTTCATAATGCATGCCCTTGTGCTTCATCATAAACCAAAACAATGATAAGTCAAGCACAAAAATAACATGAGTTAGAGAATGTATTGTATCATCAAAAATCATAAAGTCTAGCTGATCCGGATTATTTTCAGCACGAAATGAGATCGGAGATATAATAAAGAAATGCACAGAGATATCGCAGATATTCAATAATATAACATAAATGTATCAGAGATGCAACCATAAGCACAAATATACAGTAATACACGATTTCTATTAATGAAAGAAATGTACAGAGACTGTAAAAATATAGAGTGAAAGACTCGCTAGAATGGTGGCAGCTTATCTCT
>SNQJ01S0195514.1:0-12763 GCA_010110895.2 Picea sitchensis | reverse complement strand
CATTGTGAGAGGCACTCAAAAACAAAGCCTTCTCCATTCTATTTGGAGTTTCAAGGATTATTGTGGCTCCCTAATAGGGCTTGTCTCTGGATTCTTTCATGGATTTCCATCCTAGTAAACTGTTGAGTCCATTGTGTTGGTTCAATGACTTCAACGTACTATCCCATCTATTTCTTTGTTTATGGAAGTGTTATTTTGTGTGAAAGGCGGTGTGGTAAATAATTTGTTTGTTGGGTCCACCAAATTTGTATTTCAATATGTAGAACACTTTCATGAACTAATTACCAATATTTCAATATGTACGACCTCTTTTACATATTGACCTCTTTTACTTTCATGTAGGACCTCTCATAGACACATTTCTCCCTTGCACATCAATGGAGTTTTTTTAAAGGGACAAATTAGTTGACATATGGTCAAAACTCTCTCATTGTTTCCATTATTGTGCCCTCTAATCGACAAAGTGAAGATTTGAATTTATGTCAGCATTAGAAAAATGAGTGTTTATATCATGAACCTCTATATGGATTGACATGATCATGAGAAGAATAAAGTATGAAAATATGAAGAAATTCTTGAAACCTTGAATAACCCTCCACATAATGTAGACATGAAGATTGAGATGATGCATATGTGTGAAAGAGTAAATGTTTGACATCTCCATTTCCAACCCCTCATGTTGTTGAAGAAACAAAATAAATTTCATGGAACTAAAAACATTAAAGTGTTGCCAAAATTGTGCCCTCTAAACGACAAAGTGAAGATTGTAATTTATGTCAACATTATAACAATGAGTGTTTATATCATGGACCTCTATATGGATTAAAATGACCATTTAATCCTTAAAAAATATTATTGCATCTTCCCAAAAAATTATTTTTGCATGTTGCACCAAGTTTAAAGTTTGCACATTGCTTGGAAAAAAATGCTTGCCACATGTCACATGTCAGAAGACTTTCAAAGTTGCATATATAATGTTACAATATTTTGGAAGTTGCATATTGCATATTCAAGTTCTATTTGTTTCCTAGACTCCATAGACCAAGCACAAGGCACCAGGTCTTGCTTGCATTCTCACGTCTTGAATCAAGGAGTATTGAATCAATATATACCAAGTCTTATAAGAGAACCTAAAATTATCATTAAGTGTATAACAAAATTACATTCACATATATATACAAGACATAGAAATAACCTTGTGTATATTATTAGATTAAAAGGTACCCATAATGTCAATGAATTATATGCATCATTACATGTTCAGCTATATAATGTACATCTAACTGTCTTATAAAATTATTGCATGACATCATGAATTTCTTTTAGTCTTCTTTTGTGCTTTCCAGGTCTTAAGTAATTCATGAATCTCCATGTCTTCGTTTATTGGGTGCTCTTCAGCAGCTGATGTTGTTTCATTCCTTTCACGCTGAGTACGTCTAGTCTCGTACCCACGACATGGATTCTGCTGTGAGGGGTCATCACCTACAAAAATAAAAAATATTAAATTTATATGGCCAATTTTTAAATATCATTGAAGTAGTTCATTAAAATTAAAAAAAAAACTATGTAATGTAATTATTTACTTGGTCCTCTAGTCGGCACCATTGGAATGGATTCCGGCCTTTTCACCTGATCTTCGAGTCGAGGAGGATCAACTATGACATTCTCTGCCATTGAAACGTAAAAATTTATAAGTACAGTATTATTAAGTATACGATTAATATATAGACATTTTACCGTTGTGGGCCTTAGTCACAGGAACATCTTGGGGCTGCATCTCACTGGGATGGGGTTGTTGGGGAGCACCATGATCTTCTGGTTGTGTTTAACTAGCAATGCTCTGTTGTCCAGTACTAATGGTTTCATTTATAGTGTTGCTCCCCTAATTAAAACAAAGTAAGACATTAAATTATGGACGATATCAAACATTTACGCATTTTATAAGTAATTAAAGGTTAGTTCTGAAGTCGTCGCCCTGCATTGCATAAGGGTACATATTTTTAATGTTTTTGGCTGCAATTACCTAAAAGTTGTAAGGTGATAGAAATAATATTCTTAATATGTTTGGGTACTTACAATTCATGATGATAACCTCGAGTATTTGCCCTGGACTAGCTTGTGTTGGCCATGTTTGGCAATCCTTGCTTTGGTTTCCTTCGAAGTGTCAGGCAACCTATCATCAAAATTTTCAAGTATGTTATATATAACCACACTTTTATTTAGATCTAAAGAAAAATAAAGCTAGTATTGAAATCAAAATATTGTAATTTACCTTGGTGTACCAGTTATTAGTTCTCCTGATTTTTTCAAAATCTTCTCTTTTGCTTCATCAATGATCGCCTTTAGCTCCCTCTCTGGAATTGAGGGAGGACACTCATACCTAGGATTTCCTGCCAAGTTTTGTCTATAAACATCCCGCGTATATTTTAAATATTCACCCGCTGCAGAGGTGACCGCTTTTTTATTGAACGTGTCTACTCCAAAGAGGCCTTCAAGATAATCCATAAGTTCCTTTTTGAGGTTGGAATTCTAGCAATTCCACCTCATGTGTAAGGTTTCCCCAAAAATCAACAAGGCCTTGCTCTCTAGGTGCCTATAAAAAAGGTCGTTTCCTACACACAAAAATATATGATCATTAATTTAAAATTAATAATCTAGATGATTTATGTATGAGAAGGACAACATTAAACGATTAAAATATGAATTAAAACTACCTGGAAGTCTTGATTATTTTAATGTAAGTCCATTATCGTCGACCAAAAATGTGCACATAAGGGTCCCTGTGCTTGTCACACGTCTAGCTCTAGGAAATGAAACCATCTCAACCACATCACCATGGTCCTCATCTTTGCCACCATCTCTAGACTCTGATCGAGGTGTGGATGTCTCGCAGTGCGTGTCATGGTTCCTATCTAAATTAGGTGTGGAAGATGGAGAAGTAAAGAGTACTCTAGCAGCTGTATGACCGCCCGCATTAGGACTCTGTAGCATCTTTGTAGTGCCACTACTACCAACACAGGGCTGAACAGGCTCCAAAAATGTCTTTATAAAAAAGAAAATGTTTTTTCGTGAGATAATGTAAAAGTTAAAGAACAAAGTATCATAATTGAACATATGAGTACATTAAAAGAAAACACTTTAAATTATGGTTATTACCTTATATGTGTTAAGTTGTGACATAAGGATCTTTATCTTTTCTTTGACATCGGGAGTTTGATCTGGACGATCTAAGAAGCTAGCAAGTTCCTTGTTAGATTTAATGATCTTTTTTTATATTAAGACCATCGGATCAACGGATGAATAAAACCCCTCCTCGTCGGTGGAATCATGATCAACATGGCCTGCAGACTACATATAATTTCAACAAACACAATGTTATTTCAATAAAATTATATAAGCAAATAATAAAAATAACGTAAAATGAAAGTGAAAATTGATAATCAATTACATGTTTTGGGGCTGACCCTTTTCCACGATCATCCTGCCACATTATAATATAATTAGAACCCCCAAATATTAAAAAAAATGTTAATGATAACAAAAAAACAATGTTAAAGATAATATTTACAACAATGTTAAAGACAATAAAAAAATATAATGAAATAAGTAGAGTTTTCTTAAAGAGGTGTTGCATAAGAACCTGCATACTATTAGTCAATATTTCTATTCAATTCAAATGGTAATCCACTAATAACTCTTCCCCATGAGCTATCTTTTTTATTGCGCACAGGACTACCCGATTCTCTTCATGTCCCTCATATATGAAATTTGATTGTTTGTTTGTTGTCCTGAGTCGTGTGTTGTTTATAAACCTTGCGATATTGCCAGAAGCTTTAGGCCTTCCATCAATATATATAGTCGCTCCCTTATTTTTATCCTTGTTTATTAGTTGTATATAATTTGCGGCGAGTGCATATCTCCCCATACTTCACATGTACCGTACCAACCACATTCAATTGTTATAATTGTAACACGATCCAACATAGCCCATCAATTCAGTTACTGTATTGTATTTTACAATTATTCCATCCATGGAAATAGCCCCAAGCCATGCAAGGAGGATGGTGCAATGCGATATGTCCTATTGTTGACAACGAAGTCAACATCTATAGGAGGTAGTTCCTTAGGTGCCCATTGTTTCACCAGATTCTTATACCTGAGTGGAACCTCTATGTCTCCTATGATTCCATCATCATAAGAGAATGATCCTCCTTCAGCAAGAAAAAATTTCATGCGTCTAGAAAATTTTATTCTGACTTTTTCACCTTTGGTCCTTGTTTACTTATCATATCTACTAGATGTAGTCACATTTCTGGCCTCTATTTGTCCTAATATTTCCTCACTCGATGAAGAAATATCTGAAAGGTACCTGTTTGGTTGTACCTTTAGTTTCATTGCATGTGTTTTTAGTTAGTAGTCCATCATCATCCTAGTTCTAATTTACGAACTTTTTTTTCTATGTTCAAAGTTCTAAATAAAAACTTTATATCTTTAGTTTTTGATGCACAATTAGACTAGGGTGCAATTACCAATATTAGTGGTCAAGCACCTAATTTAATGTGATATCCCTCTTGATATTGGACATATTAATGTGATAACACTAAGGCCATGATAAATTTATGATGTGGACAATTTTGCATGGAGGCATTTCTCCTGGACCTCTTCATGAAATATTGTGAATCTATGGTGCATGTACAACTATGTGAGATGTGGGTTTATGATAATATTTTGAATTTTCCAATAACATTCTCCATTGACCTTGTTTAAACCATTTCATTTTGTGTTTGTTGCACTAAGTGTAAAGAACAATGTTGGAGAATTATAAGACGTAAGTTAGGTATGAGCTATTTGTTACCTCTTTATTATCTTTTATTTTAATTATATCCATATTTTGTATTGATCAAATGAGGAATTAACCCGAAACTAATTCCATTAGACACAAACTCAATCCTAAGGCCAAATAAGGAGAAAAAACAACACGCGCTAATTAATCTAGGAGTTAAGAATGCAAACAAACCTTCTCACAAAGAAGTGCTTGTTGGTGATGGAAACCAACATCGCAGAATCAATGCGTGAAGGGGATGAGTTTCGGCGGGTGGGAAAGTTATATTGACAACCTGCTTAATGAACTAAAGCCCTGGTGCAAGTTACCTCACCGAGTAGTGGGAAACCCTCCAAGGAGTTCGAGTGAGTCTATCCATCATCGATCCCAGGTACAACACCACCTTCCTTGTGTTGTCACCTTGTGTAGGAAGTCTAAAAGATTATGGCCTCTATGGTACCACCTACTATACCAAAGCAGAGGGGGGACAATCGACAATCGACACCAAGACCAACAAAGCAGGGTTGATTACTCTGAGGGCCCCAATGCGACCTTGTGATTGACCCTTGTGTTAGAAGAGGTTCCCAAAGTCAATAATATAGCAAATGGATTTCACTCCCTAACTCAAGGATTTATGTTTGTTTAGCATCTTTGGAAAGTTTTTCTCACAATCCTATTCCAAAGCTCTACACCTAAGCTAAGATGGGTTTGAAGAGCCCTAGAAAAGTTGCTAGTTAAATTTTAATTAGTGCTTGATTTTAGGTTGTTGTTACTCAAAGGAGTGGTTGTGAAACTGATGGCATTTTGACTCGACTCTTTAAACCATGCAAGAGGAAAATTAAATACAAGAAATTCAACTTCAATGAAAACCAGCTATGGGAAGGAGCAAGAGGTTTTAAGAAAATAAATAATTTCTTGATAGATTACTATGTGTGAAGTACTGCAAAATGACCCAAATTTTAAAAATACCATGCAAATGTCATAGTTCACTTAGTACACCTATACAACATTGAATCAAATGTAATCATTTCTAACATAGTAAACTTTTATGATTATAGAGACCACCATACACCTTGAATACTCATAAGGATTACAGGGGCTTCACCTTGTTGACCAAGAACTTATCACGTAATTCATTCACAAAGGGGGGTTTTTAATTATGAACCCACATGTTGTGAATATATGTTGTGAACGCAACATACATCCCACATTTTCACGCAACTCCATCCATTCCTACATTATGCATCATCCAACTTCCATTGCTTGAAGAGGTGGAAGAACTATAAGGGGATGAAGCTTTTAGACCAAAAGACTCCCAGTGGGGATGTGTGGTTCAATCCTAAATGGACCAATAATAAAGAAGGTTCTCTTTAATGGTTTTTTTTCATTTATGTTCAATTTTAGTGCTCTAAGCTACCATTTTACAGGGTTTAAGGCCTTCAACAAAAGCTCCTTTGCAAGTTTGGCCAAAATCCTATTATTTTTCCTTAGAAAGTTTTATGCATGCAGAGCTAAGAATGTAGTGAAGGGAAGTTCATATCTTTGCACTTTTCATCTACAAGACAAAGGATAAGGAAAAAGGGTGACATGATGTAAAGGCTACGGGGAAGGTTGATGCACATAGTAGAAACCACATAAAAAGTAAGGGGCTATGTTAAGTACAAAGGAAAGTGAAGTGGAGTGTTGATGTGGAGCTATATACCAATGTGGATGCAAAGGTATAGACTATGAGGTTTGAAATCAAAGAGGCATGACCTCCACACTTCACATTAGTACTACTGTGGGGCAACAATAAGCTTGGTGACTAGGAGGAAGTACAACTACACCCTCTGCAATGTGGTTGAGTGAAAACTAACAACTATGGATGTAATTATATTGACAACAATTTCTTGTGAGTTCTCTTAGATTCCCTGGAGGAGCAAACGATTGGAGGAGGTAATAAAGAGGTAGGTTAGTCATTAGTGAAGGAGATTTGAAGTTCAAAACATTGTTGGAGTAAAGGGATTTTGCAAATTTTGCATTGAAAAAGATGGAAATATTGGGAGGTTAAGGGTGTAGCAACAAAAATACCAAGGACCTAGAAGGATAGATCTATTCCTAGATTGAAAGGATGAAGAGGATTTGGAGTTTGTATCCCAAAGGGTGTAATGATATCAAAAGTATCCCAATGACCTCATATAAGTGGGATGACCTCCATCAAGTGTACAAGGGGATTCCTCAACATCCTTGAAAGGAACAAGACTCAATCCAAGTCATATACATGCTAGGTACATCGTCTAAAGTAAGGTACAAGTGACCCAACGTAAGTATCAATCCAGGGGCATGTACACAATTCCAATACAATATAATAAGTGATTCATGTCAAATTTAAATCCCATTAGTTGCATCACATTAAGCATCATCTTCAAAATTCACAATAATTCATAGAATCCATATAATTTTTCAAGTTTAGGTATGGGAGGGTTATCGTTTGCCCCTATTACAGGTTCCAATACCTAGGGAAGGCAAGGAGACTAGATTTGTCACCTCTCTTGGTGCTTACAAATGGCACAATCATCATGGTGTTAAGGTTGACCTTGAGATAAAAAAGAGTGGCTTGAATTGGTAGGGGTAGGGGTATTATTTCTCTTGCTGTGGGTGCACCATCCTATAAGTATCCTTTATTTGCACTTGATTTCATTGTTTTTAATGTGTGTGGGTGATGAGTGTTCTACAACATGGAGGCTTTGTGTGGTGGGTGGTTTGGAAAGGATCCAATAGAATTGTAATCTTTTCATAATGGGCATGTTCTAGAGATATAAGTATTTGCTGTATGGTTATTTCTACAAGTAAGTAGTTCCTTGTCCCATGAGAGGAATTGGGTCATTTATTCTTTTTTTCTTTTATTGAAGATACATTAATTATAGGATCTAAGAAGGAAAAAATCTTGGTCTACAATCTTAATGCACTCATTTGGCTACTCGAGAAAATGTAGGGTAGAATGAAATTCATAAAAAATTGGATCACTTCAAAAACAATCCTATATACATGTGTATGAGATGATTGAACTAATGAGATTGTTGAGTTTCTTCCAGTTATAAACCCAACACATGAGCCACAACTTGAGAGAAATGATTACCAAGAAGGTGTCTTGACCAAGGATCTATGTTGATCTATATCATGGAAAAGTAGTACACGAGTCTATTATATAGTATTGGCACTATTAATTGCTAAATTATGAGAAAGTACCAATAAATATTTTTTGTATGTATATGTTTGAAAATTTTAATTTTGAATTTTGAATGTATTACCATTTTGACTCATGGCACTTTTTTTTTTTCAATTTTGAATTTTAGATGCCCAGAAAATTCTCTAAGATAAAGATATACTATTCATGTATATTCCATAAAGATGTGTCACACCAAATCGTGCTATGTGCAATAGAAACATCTGGCTAATAGGGAAATGTACCCAGAAAAACATCTATCCAAACAGGGTAGCGTACTTAGAGAAAGGTCTAGATAAAGTCACTATTCTTATGTGACTCAATCCTCCTTTCTAGATAAAGTCACTATTCTTATGTGACTCAATCCTCCTTCAAGGTCAAAGACTATTTTGGTTGAGTTTGAAGATTGGTGGAATGCAGTTGCAAGGGTTTGATCATTGTTCCCCACACCTGTAGTGTATATTATCGGGATATCTTATTTAGAGGAAAACATTCTTTGCACAACTAAATTCTTACGAGTGTAGGTTAAGATGGTTATAGGACTAGGTTGAATAGGAAACAATAGAAACCTCATTGTCCCTAGAATCTTGAGTTTCCTTATTATTGGATTTGGAAAGATCCTAACGCATTTTGAAACAATTCTTCTCAACATGGATTGACTTTCCTCATTTTTACAGGTCGCAAAGATTGATTAGAGGTCCTGATCCATACACCAACAAAGTTGAAGGGTATGTGGTGTGTTTTGGAGTATATGACAATGACTTGAAATATATGAACACATTACATGGACAAAAGAATTATCCACTAGGTTTACCCTTGTTATGTGCCACACTTCATCTCTATTGTTTCATAAATATTCCCCTGAGGGTTCTTTATGGTATTGATTCGTGGGTTTTAAAGATAGAAAATGGAAGGAAGAAACTAGGTATATAAGAAAAATTGTTAACATTTGTCTCATGAAAACGCTGGTAAGATCTCTACCATGGAAATTCCACCTTTCAGGTCATCATTGTTAGGCTACGGCCCAACCTCTTCACTCTCCTTCTCGCTCTCATGACCTCTCCGTCCTAGTTTAACCGCGTCCTTAGTCTTTATCCTCTCTATGTGGATTCTTTCTCCATCTATGGCCGGTTTGTTGTCACTGGGATATGACCGGTGCTTTGTGTTGCGGGGATATGGATCAACATATGGTCACGACCGGGATATGCATCAACATATGGGCATGTGGATATGGTGAACGCCGGTCCTCTTTGTTGTTGGGATATGGATCAACATATGGGTGGTGGGATATGCATCAACATATGGGTGAGGTTTTTTGAAATGTTTTATATGTTTTGTTTTTTATTTATTTTTAATTTTATATATTTATAATATATAATTATAAATTATATATAATATATAATTTATATATTATAAATATATATCAACATATGGGAGTGGGTTTTGTTATAATGTTTTATGTTTTGTTTTTTATTTATTTTTAATTTACATATATATATATATATATATATATATATGCCTAATGGTTAAGAGCATGTGTTTTGTCCTATGAGGTCACAAGTTCAAATCTAGAGGGGGGTAGGGTATGTATATCTCCATAGACTTTACGAGTCAAATCACTGAGCAGAGGGGATCCATTGTCCCAGAAACAAGGGGGTCTCATACACCAATTTGGTGTTTATCTTGTTATTAGAGATAAATTTGAACAGGGATTTTGTTTATCTTGTTGATATTGACATCCTTTTGTATGAGATGGTCAATGACAATGGTTGGTGCGACCTAGGAAGCAGATTGAAAACATTATGGGTTAAAAACATTTGATCAATGTATTGTCATATAAGCTACATATCAATAAAAATTTAGTTGAATTACCAAAATAATGAATTTATGTATTGGCAAAAACTTTTTAATAAATATTTTTATTCACCAAATTTCATCTCATTTTTTCAAAATCTCTGCCTTTCATTAACCTTGGTGTAGAGGATAACAATCACAAAATAAACCCAATTAACACCCAAATTTCTGTTGTTACCACTTATTAGTAATAGGTTTGTGTGCAAAGTGACCAAACACTCTTATAATAACGAGTAAAACAACCAATCAACTAAAATTCCATTATTTTTTACTAATGAAAAATCCTATTGTTGGTTGGTTTGCCAAAATCATTCTACTTCTTCAAATGGCATGAACTAAGGAAGAAAATGTTTTTTGGGACGGAAATGTGGTCTATATATTAACATAGTCAAGAGAAGTATTACAGGGGCATGTGAGCATATCACCTCAAGTGTGCTAAAGATGACCATGAGTCCTCTCCTTGGGATCCTACTTTGCTTTAGGTTCTTTAATCTAAAAACATTTTTAGGATTCCTTCCATCATCATTTTGACAACTTAACTATAGGTGCCCTTGAATCCTCTCCTTGGGCTACTACTTCACTTTAGGTTCTTTTTATCTAACAACATTTTAGGTTTCCTTCCATCCTCATTTTGACAACGTAACCATAGGTGATGTCAATATATAGATAGAACTTCAACAACATAATGATAGGGAAATGAAGACGTGGTATTGGTGCAAGTGGACAACTTCATCCAAGGGAAGTACTAGTGGGTGAAAATGCGAAGATGAGTAACACTTTTTGGAAAGAAGCTTGTGAAGAAATGTGATATTTATTGTTTCAATCAAGAAAATAGTCATTGAGATATCTTGATTGAAAGTTAAATAATATTTTGGATAAGAGTTAAAATTCTTGGTCGAAACATTTTAAAATGTCTCAACAAAGAGTTATGATTCTCCCCCTAGATTCTTGTCGAGGGTTATGATTCTCCCCCTAGATTCTTGGTTGAAAATATTTAAAATCTCGATTGAGAGTTTTTATGTCATAAATGAGGTTGAAACAATTTATCATACCCTAGTTCCAACTTTCAACCAAATAAAAGACTACACTACATTGCACCATAATATAATCCCTACACTCCTTGCAAAACATGTAACACCATTCAAATTAGACACAATATGCTTGCAACGAATTAGATATACTTATATCGACTAACTTTTTTCGTCGATAGTATAGCGAATTCATCGCAAGATTATTTAAATTCGTCTCTCTTGCACCGATATCAAATGATTCTTGGATTCATTTCATATTTGGTTTATCAACTTGAAATTAAAATTTGATACTTTGCAAGCTAGTTGAACCTTGAGTCAAATACAAATATGAAATTTGGAATCATTAACATATCTACTAGAACATATGAAAAATAGGGTTTATGGTTTACATGATGAATTGATGATGGAAGAAAGTGGGTGTGTTAGTCAAATTTGAGTCCAGAAACCCTCCCATATCTTTAAGGCATGGGGATAGTCTATCCATGTCAAATTTTAGTGCATACATAAACTATTTGAAAAAATTTCAACGCTGGCCCCATTCACATGAGGTCATTGTTGTCGATGTCTAGTCCTGGTACAATTTCCATTCCTTGTTCCTCGTTCCTCGTTCCTCGTTCCTTGACCATGGTGTAGTCCCCAAGATCCATGTTTTTTGTACAAAACATACTAATGGCATAAAATGTCCCACACAAAGACCAAATTAATATCCGCCACATAAGTATTTTGTCTTTTTCAAGGACTATGTAATGAATCTCAATTATAAGAAGCTTCAAATAGGACCTAAGAACCTTAAGTTATTCCCTTAACCATGGGTGACATAAAACTATCATTCAATAGTCAAATTTTTACATTTCATTGTCAGACATCATGTGTACTGAGGGCTTGAGCCACCACAAAGGAAACATACAAATAATATTTGTCTTATGAACAAGATATGGTACTATCCATTTTGAGGTTTGGAATAGAGATTGTTCTTATAGACTACACTACATTGCACCATAATATAAGCCCTAAAATACTTGCAAACCATGTAACACCATTCAAATTAGACACAATATTCTTGCGATGAATTAGTTATACTTATATTGACAAAAAAAATTCGTCGATAGTATAGCAAATTCATCGCAAGATTATTTACATTCGTCTCTCTTGCGACGATATCAAATGATGCTTGGATTCATTTCATATTTGGTTTATCAACTTGAAATTAAAATTTGATACTTTTCAAGCTAGCTGGACCTTGAGTCAAATACAAATATGAAATTTGGAATCATTAACATATCTACTAGAACATATGAAAAATAGGGTTTATGATGATTGTTCCTTTTTATATGAAGAAAAACTAACCATTATTACTTTTATGAATTCCTTGTATGATTATGACTAAGGGCACTAAAGGGATGCTAACCTAATACCTACATGGTAAATCTATTAGTATCCAACCATTAGTTTTGAAGCTACATTAAAACTTCAAGGAAGAGAGGTTTTTGTAAACCTTGGCTCTCCTATATTTGTCCTAAGTTCATTCTAGGAGCATAAGTTAAAATATTATGTTAAGACAATTGAAGGACATTGGAAAAAAAATTGAAATCAACACACTTTGATCATTAGGGAAACACATCAACCTATCAAATTGAATGTTAGTTTGTATATTCAACAACGGATTACAATATCCTCCATGGAAATGATTACATCTATGTCATCAATTCTATGGTATATTCACTCTTTCATGTCATGAAATTCCCTAATGTAGGAACCATTGTCACCATTGATTGGGTCAAATATTGTGATCCCTCACAATGTCCAACACCTAACATCCTCACCCATTCTATCACTCACATTGATCCAATG
>SNQJ01S0195513.1:0-17510 GCA_010110895.2 Picea sitchensis | reverse complement strand
CTAAGTCGTCAAAATCACCCGAGGATCGCACCTGGCCCGAGCCACACCAACCCTTAACATGGTTGGATATTTTTGCCCCCGCACGTTTCTAACCGGTGACTTAACATCATAGAGTGCCTTAACAACACATTCCGTCACCAACTGTCCTACACCTTAAGGACATTAAATTTTTTTATATTATAATTAATTAAAATAATTTTTAAAATTGTAAATTTAATCATTTATTTACGTTTTTTATATAAATTTTATAATTAATTATAATATTTTTTACTTATTTTTTTTCTAAATCTTTTATTAAATTGAATTGATATTATTTTATCTTAAATATATTTTTAAATGAATAAAATTCAAACTTTATAAAATTATAATAAAAAAATTAAATAAAAAAAAATCATAAAATTTATAAAATTAAAACCTAGTCATGATTATAATAAAATTTAAATAAAAAATAAAAAAATTATAAAATTTATATAATTAAAACCTAGTCATGATTAGTACCTAACTTTTACCAAACATCATAAAATTTACATGATTACAACCTACAATAAGCTTTTTACCAAAAATTATAACTCAAAAGCATATTAATAATGTGTACAAACAAAAAGGTTGATTTAATTGTCACACAAAAGGTTGATTTCATTGTCATGAATGAAATCGTGATAAAGTATTGTTATGTGTGAGGAATTTATTCTCTTTCCATTATAATGAGTTTATTATAAAAGGGGACTTTTCATTTTATGTTCATTCTGTCAAATCGGATAGTATAGATGATGTTGTTAGTTTGCGTTATGGGTTATAATCGATGGTTGGAATTTTATTTAAATTTATGTTTTTAATATGATTTTATTTAAATTGTTTAAATCTATGTTATAAAATAGGGAGAAAATTGAGTAATTTTTTCAAAGGAAAAAAACTATAACAAAAATACATAGTTAAATGTTTATGGTATTTATAAGTGTTGTTAAGTATTTTATATAACATTTTAATGTCCAATCTATTATCACAAAAACAATTGAAGTTTGTTCCTACTTAGTTACATATTTAGTCTTTTAAATAAAAATAAAAATAAAAATGATTGAAAGTAATACATTAACCATTCATTTAATAAACTATGAAAGTTTATTATTACACAAAAACTATGATAAAATAATGAAAATATCGCCGTTTAGGTCTATGGTTCATGATTATATTATGTAGTGTGTCTACTCTGATTTATTGAAATAATCTAGGTTTCTTGGTCTATCCCAACTCCAACTTTTGAGAGCTTGTCTGCAACACTGTTAATATCATTGTAAATATGAGATTGAGATGCATATGAGAAATATGTAAGAAGATCGTGAAATTCATCATACAAGGGTTGTAATGTAAAATTTCTGAAGGCAATTTCTTTGCGCATCCATTTGATAACCAACATTGAGTCTCCAAAGATTTGTAATTGGGTTACACCAAACTCTTGTGCTAGTTTTAGAACTAGCTTTAAATCCATCATTTCAAATAAATTATTGGTTTCTTGGCCAATTCTAGCTTTGAAAGAAATATTGTGATCTAAAGATAGGTATAATATGCCTCTCGAACCTCCCTTAGACGGATTTCCCTGTGAAGCACCATTGAGAAAAGCCCATGTAATATTTTAATTTATTTCCACTTCACCTTGCTTATGAGGGATAGTTTTTTCTTGCACATGTGGATAGACATTTAAAATATTATGCCCTGTATAGCACATTTGAGAGGAAGTGTCTCTTTTTCTTCAAACAACTTTAGATTTTTAGCAACCCATACTCTGTAGGCTATGTTGAGAGGTAATGCTCTGATCTTGAAAGTCTCCTTTTTATTGCACCATGTTATGAAGGCCTCTTCAAGACTTCTTCCTTCCCAGAATTTCCCAATCCCTATTAATATTTCCACCTCTTTCCACATCACCTTGGAATATGGACATTCCAAGATGAGGTGAACAATAGTTTATTTTTCTTGATGACATTGAAGACACCATCTTGGCCCTATAAAATTCCTCTTCTGGAGAACATCCCATGTGGGTGCCTCATCGAATAATCTCAACCACATAAAGATCTTGTTTTTGGTGGGACATTTTAATTTCCATACAATTTTTCACCACCATATTTGTTGGTCTTCTCTTCCTTCTTCTGCTAGTGATTTTTAGCTTAATTTAGGAACATATGCTCCAACAATATTCAAAGACCAAATCATCCAGTCCTCTTCTTCCATGAGTCTAACATTGTTGTCTATCCAGAGGTTTGTGTATCTTTTCCATTCCTATGTATACTCTACCCCCAATCCAATTTATTCCCAGGTTAACCACTATTGGTGCCAAGTGGTGGTCCTTGCCCAGTTTGCAACCTATTGAAGATTGAAGTAACCTTTGTTCCTTAATACATGAATCATCTATAGTGGAAGTTTGTGCTTACCTTTTCTCCCTACCCAGGGGTCAAGTTCGATTTTTTGCAATTTATCCCCTTTTTGGATTTGCCAAATGAACAAGTTGCCAACCACATGGAAAACATAGATAATGAATTTCCAAATTATTTAGGCATTATTCCATTATTTGATAGGATTTTTGATCCAATCCTACACTGTATTAGGGACTATATACCTTTTCAAAGGAAAGTGGTCCTTCTAGGTAGCTATGTTCAGTTCTCTATAATTGATGCAGATGCATGACTTTCCATTTTTATTTGGTACGATCATAAGAGGAGAGACCTGCTTGCTATCAGATATAGGGTAAATGAATTTTGCATTCAACAATTTCTATAGCTCTTCCTTAACTATATCTGTCAAGGGTGGGTTCATTTTGCGTTGGAGTTGTCTTACTCGTCTGTAATCATCTCTTATATAAATGTGGTGTGTACATAGATCTGGGTAGATACCCTTCATGTCCATGTATTCCCACACAAAGTCTTCTCTTTTCGCTTGTAAGAGATGAACTAGCTATTCATTTTGTGAAGTTGAAAGCCCTGGGTTAATATTCAATATCTTCCTTGGACTAATTTCTCTAAGAATGCTAATGGACATTGTGTCATGGTTAGAAGTAACCATGGGTAAAAGATATGAAGACATATACACAATGGTGTTTCCTTTAACAAAGGTATGTATTACAGATTCCAAAAATTGGAAGATCAACTGTGAGGACGAATGAGGGTTACTAAGGAACCCACTAATTATGTCATGTTCTATGATATCCTTAAGGAAAAGTGCTTCATCAACTATGAGGAGCTATTGAACATTCTCATCGTCACCGTCTTCATATTCTAACCACATGGGACTTTTATGCATCATGCAGGGTTTGGCCAAGGGGTATAGAGTAAGAGTCTTTGTGGAATTTCCATGTGATATGGTCATACTCCCCGATCTGCAACTGATATAAGTGTCAGTTGTAGCTAACCATGGCTTTCCCAGGATTAGAGGGTAGCCCCGAAATTGGAATTTGGCTGCAGAACAATGAAGTCAACTGGGTATTCCCATGAATCAACATAAACAATGACATATTCTGAGCTTCCCTCAAGCTTGACCTTGGATTGGTTTGCTAGCTGTAAGACTGTAGGAGTTTGTCTCAAGTGAGTCAATCCAAGTGTATTCATGGTCTCTTTTGTTATTACATTTATGGAAACCCCCAGTTCAATTAGAGTATATGGGATACAAGTTTGATTGATTTGGACATCAACTAATGGACTACCTTGATATGATTATTTGGCAGTGAAAATCTCCCCTATCATTAAGTTTGCCAGTTGATCAATTACATGAACAGTTTCAAGATCCTTTCTTTTCCTACAAGGATTTTTGATGAGTAATTATTTAATGCCTTTAGCATATATGGGGACATCCTTAATGGCTTGGAACAATATAATTTTGACAAACACATTCCGTAGTTCACCTAGTAAATCAAACTCAAGCTGAGTAAGGGGTTTTTCCATGCCTACACTTTCTGGGAAGGGAGGTGACTGCTTGGCTCCTGATGACTGTGGTTGGTTTGCAATTTTAGGGAGGGTAGGTTGTGATGTGGCAAGAAAATGATCCATAGTTTGTTTATCAAAGTGATTTGCTAGAGGTTCTTGGACTTCCTTCTCATCATGTTCAATGATAGTTGGGAAAGTATTGTTTTTGAGTGTTATCCTTGATCATAATTGGATGTCTTGAAATTCCACAAGGGGAATTGAATATGCGGGAAAACCAAGCCACTCAACAGTGTAAGAGTGATGAACAGTTTTATTGTTGGGGTTAGGTGTGGGTTGTGCAGGAAGATGAGGTCTTAGAGGGGGACTATTTGTGGGAACCTATGGCAATTGTAATTGTTGTTGTTGGGGCACCAATGGCGATTGAGTCTAACATTGTTGTTTGTTTGGAAGTTTGTGCATATTTTTCATTCCTATGTACACTCTGCCCCTCATCCAATTTCTTCCTAAGTTAATCGCTATTGGTGCCAAGTGGTGGTCCTTGCCTAGTTTGCAACCTATCAAATATTGAAGTAACCTTTGTTCCTTAATACATTAATCAACTAGAGTGGAGTTTTGTGCTTAGCTTTTCTCCCTACCCAGGGGTCAAGTTTGATTTTTTGCAATTTATCGCCTTTTTCGATTTTCCAAATCAATAAGTTTCCAACCATATGGAAAGCATAGACAATAACTATCCAAATTATTTAGGCATTATTTTGTTATTTGATAGGATTTATGATCCAATCCTCCACTATATTAGGGGCTATATAATTTTTCAAAGGAAAGTGGTCCTTCTGGGTAGCTTTGTTCAATTCTGTATAATCGACACAGATACACCACTTTCCATTTTTCTTTGGTAATATCACAAGAGGAGAGACCCATTGGCTATCATATATAGGGTAAATGAAATTTACATTCAACAATTTCTATATCTCTTCTTTAACTATATTCGTCAAGGCTGGGTTTATTCTACGTTGGGGTTGTCTTACTGGTCTGGAATAATATCTTATATAAATGTGGTGTGTACACAGATCTTGGTGGATACCCTTAATGTCCATGTATCCCACACAAATGCTTCACTTTAATCTTGTAAGAGATGAACTATCTGTTCTTTTAGTGAAGTTGAAAGCTGTGGGTTAATATTCAAGATCTTCCTTGGAATGATTTTTGTGGGAATGCTAGTGGGAATTGTGTCATGGTCAAAAGTAACCATGGGTAAAATATCTGAAGACAAATATGCAATGGTGTTTCCTTTAACAGAGGTATGCATTACAAAATCCAAAAATTGGAAGACTGTCTGCAAGGACGAGTGAGGGTTAGTAAGGAAGCCACTAATTATGTCATCTTTTGTGCTATCCTTAAGGAAAAGTGCTCGATAAACTGTGATGAGCTACTGAACACTCTCATTGTCATTATCTTCATCTTCTACCCACATGGGAGTTTCATGCATCGTGTAGGGTTTGGTCGAGGGGAATAGAGTAATATTCTTTGTGGATTTTCCATGTGATATGGTCATACTCCCTGATCTGCAGCCGATATAAGTTCAATTGTACCTAACCATGGCCTGCATGGTATTAGAGGGTATCCCCCAAATTGGATTTTTGTTGTATAACCATGAAGTCGGCTGGGTATTCCCACTAATCAACAAAAAAATGACATCTTCTAAGTTTCCCTCATGCTTGACCATGGATTAGTTTGCTAGATGCAAGACCATAGGAGTTTGTCTTAGGTGAGTTAATCCAAGTGTATTCATGGTCTCTTTTTTCATTACGTTTATGGAAGCCCCCAGGTCAACGAGAGTATTTGGGATTCAAGCTTGATTGATTTGGACATGAACTACTAGACTACCACGATCTAAGTATTTGGTAGTGAAAATTTCCCTTATCATTAAGTCTGACAGTTGACCGATCACATGAACAGTTTCAAGATCCTTTCTTTTCTCTACAGGGATTTTTGATGCACAATTATATAATGGATTTATCATATATGGGGACATCCATAATGGCTTGGAATAACATAATTTTGATAGACACGTTTTGTCGTTATCCTAGTAAATAAAACTTAGGCTTAGTAAGGGGTTTTTCCAATCCTAACCTTTCTGGGAAGGGCAATGACTGCTTGGCCCCGAATGACTGTGGTTGGTCTGAAATTTTAGGGAGGTTAGGTTGGAGTGTGGAAAGAGAATGATCCATAATTTGTTTATCAAAATGTTTTTCTAGAGGTTCTTGGACTTCCTTCTCATCATGTTCAATGATAGTTGGGAAAATCTTGTTTTCGAGTGTTTTCTCTGATCTCAATTGGATGTCTTGACATTCCACAAGTGAGATTGAATATGTGGGAAAACCATGCTTCTCAACAGTGTAAGTGCGCTAAGTAGTTTTATTGTTGGGGTTAGGTGTGGGTTGTGCGGGAAGTTGAGGTCTCAGAGGGGGACTATTTGTGGGAACTTGTGGCAATTGTAATTGTTGTTGTTGGGGAACCTGTGGAAATTATAGCTGTTGTAATTGTGAGAATTGTTGAGCTGAGGATTTCTATCCTCCAAGAGGGGGTCCTCTCCATCCTTGTGGAAATTTGTAACCATAGGTTTTTTGTGGTGGCCATTGTTGCTAAGGTGTAGGAGGGTACCATGGTTGGGACTGAATTTGATAGCTAGACCAATAAGA
The DNA here is from genome assembly GCA_010110895.2 of Picea sitchensis. Classification (NCBI taxonomy): domain Eukaryota; kingdom Viridiplantae; phylum Streptophyta; class Pinopsida; order Pinales; family Pinaceae; genus Picea; species Picea sitchensis. The sequence goes on along the minus strand of SNQJ01S0195513.1, from coordinate 10,903 downwards.
ATTTAAACACTGAGAAGGTTCTTGTCCCATACCCGACTGTCAAGGATGCCAAGGTTGTTTTTGAAAAACAAAGCAAATTTTCTTTGTCTCCTCATTGGCACCTTGGTATAACGATTTAAACTTGACATGGAGGGAAAAATGTTGATAGAGTGAGTGGTTCTATTCACAAATGCATCAAGTCTCAATGTTATTGAGTGGGATTGCCTCAAAGGATGTTTTTCCTACACCTTGGACATAATGTAGATAATGATCTTTCAGCCTCTTCCTACTTCTATTTAACATGTAAGGTGTCAAATTGTGAATCCAATGAACTAATAATATCTATTTTAAAATCATCCAACAGATTACCTAACTTTGCATGAGAGACTCCTCCAGTGATTGATTTTTTTATTCTAGCAAAAATATCTCTTGGATCCTTCTCGTGCTTGGAAATTCCTCTTGAATGTCTTCTACAAAGTTCACAAATATCATCATATCCTACTTGGGAGATGTTTCCTATACCCATTAAGTTCATAAGGTCAATGCAACCATCCTTTATTCCTCTAAGCAGAATGATTCATAGTGTGTTCTTGTCCAAAGTAACCCTGTACCTCTGTAAGATACCAAAATATTTCCACTTAGTCTTCTGAGATTTCTTCTTCTTTTTAGGTCATCTTGAAAATTTCCTTGCGAAGGTCCCTTGCCTTACAATAATCTTGATATTTATGGATAAATTTCTTCTTCATATCATTCTGTATGTTGATAGATTTCTCACCAAGTCCCATAAACCAACGTATCGTTTCATTCTTGAGTGTAGTAGGGAATAATTTCAATTTTTAAGCTTAAGAAATGTAGTCATAACTTCGACACAATACATCAAATTCGAAGAGATCATGATATTCACTTGATAACCCATGCAAATCAGGAAGGGCTGAAAGAGGGATATTTTTCATTGGCGCTTCCCCTTCAAAATCCCTGATTGGAAATTCAAAATTAAAATTAGAGGCTGCCTCTTCCCTTGCCATATTGGTCCTTGGAGGTCCTTCATGATACAACATGTTCAGTGATTTTGGGGAGTCTATTGGTTCATAAACTGGATTGTCCAGAGCATTGACTCTAGAATCAAGCTTCCTGCTAATTAGTTGCTTAATATCCCCCTGTCCTTTGACAAGAGGGGTGCTTTATGTTTTTGTTGCAGAAGGAGGAGGAGGCGTCAAAGGCTTTTCCATCTCATTGTCTTGTTGTTTCCCTTGTCCTCGTCCACCGGTAGGTTTTCCAATATTACAACCAATTCTTATTGCACTAGATGCTTTGGGGTTCTTTCCTTTATTCATGCATCTATATGTTTTGAAACTGGGAAATAGAAACTCACCACATAATTTCTGCGATGAATGTCTAGGTTCTTACCTCTCATCTTATCGCTTCTATTTCCTTGTGTTCAAAACACTTCTACTTATTCTCTAAACTTAAAATTCAAACACTCTAAATGGGATATTCATAAGGTTTAGTTGTCAACCACCCTCCAAAAATACCAATACTAGATGCCAACTAAAGCCAATGCTTGGCGTACTATTGCTCCCTAAAAAACTTCCCTGACAACGATGCCAAAAATGTCAGGTTAACTAATTGTTATTTAAGGAAACTATATTACCAAACCATTTAATTTTCAAACCAGAGGTTGAATGATTTTTTTCAAGTTATTATGCAAAGTCTACGTAGGATACAAGTTCTGTTCAAGCATTGGTTTTGATGTGCAATGTAGTAAAGAAACAATCAACATGGGATCGAAAGAACATAGATTGTCCTCTATTCAACAATCCAATCAACAAGGAATACAATCTTATATATATGTTCCTTGTTCAACTAGGCACATTGTAAAACTAAATAGTAAAGGAGTCAATAGTCTGTGACTGGTGTAATCTATTAAGAGAGAATCACACATGTGTGTAATCTGCTAGACAAAAAATCAAAAGAACAATATTATTGTTTTTTTGCAAATAAATCACAATTCAAAAAAGGGAACCAAAGAATATAGCTCACGTAATATGTTAACATGAAATCTTGCAAGTATGTAATCTTCCTAACAGAAAATCAAAAGAATGACACTGGGTATTTTTTTTGAAAAATAACTCGCTCAAATGGATAGAAAGAAATAAACCATGCCATAGCTGTAACAATAATGCTAACTTTATGCATAGAAGGTTGTGCATGTTTTAAAAGAATAGCTGAAAGCCAAGGATAATTGGAACTAGGGCTATGTATAAAAGTGTTTCAAATCTTGGATCCAAGACAAATCAATCTCCTTATATGCAGGTCTACGGGGCATCATGATCTCCAACATCTGGTGGGCCAGAAATAATGCTGTATTTAAAGACAAGTTTGTGTTGCCTGAGGTCACTGCGACAATCTCACCCAGTCAGGTCGAATAGTTCAAGGCATAAATAAGGGAAAGTAAAACCCAGACAATGATCCCACCTCCCATTGATTACACCATCCCATGGGGATTATTCGACGGAGCCAGTCAAGGACACCCCACAACCTGTGGAGTGGGGGTGGTTCTATTCATTAGTCACAACCATTATATTCACATCATATATGCACCAGGGGGCAGAACAAACAATAGAGTAGAACTTATAGCACCATGGACCCTCATGGAAACTTCAAAAGAAACAAATTTGTCAAAGCTACAAGTTTTCGACGACTCCAAGTTGGTGATAGATTGGGCAAGAGGTATTAATAATATTCAAAACCCCAGATTAGCCTCTTTGCTAAGAGATATCAAACTCACGTTCAAAGAATTTGAATGGCTCTCCTTCCAACACGATGGAACTCAATTCAAAATAAGATGAACTCTCAAAGGAAGCACTGTAGGTGCAAAAATGAGCCTTTGGTTTTTATGAGTTTTTTGAAGGAATAGAAACCGAAGCTATGGAGTTTCGTCTCTGAAGAAGTTTTTCTTTTTGTAAGGTTGTAAATGTTTTTGGATAGTTCGAATAGACTATAGTAGATTTTTGGAAAAGCCTTTATAGGCTTGTTTTGTTATATTCAGATGTATAGACAATATAGTTCCCGAAGAAAGACTACAAAGGCTTGTCATGAAAGACTGTAACATGTATATTCTCCTATGAATATAAAAGTTTTTTTTTTCTTATGGAAAAAAAACTATAATGCTAACTATTTTAATTGAAATAAACTAACTAACTGATTAATTGGCAATTAAAACTATCTACACTAATTAAATCAACACCTACTCTAAGGAGTGGGACCTGCCTCCCCGGAACATAGTGTTGTAAGTAAAATTAAGAAGCTACAAATTGAACTTATCCAATACACAACAATTCATAACCATATATATATATTTCTATTAATCAAAGCGGAGTCTCAAAGTACAATTCGATCATCTAGCCTCCTCCCCGTTACGAGGAGATCATCTAACCTCCTCCCTGTTATGAGGAGGGACTTGGATTTTATATATTTCGCTGACGTCTATGCTTAGAAAAATACATTAAGAGCAATCTTGAGAATATATGATTCTCAAGTTGTTCTAACTATCAATCAAACAAGGAATTCAATTTCAAGCAACCACCCCAAAATATCACATAGTTTTCCTTATTACATTATGTCCACATAAGCTATTACAACCAAATATGTATGTAGAAATGATTCAAAAATGATTTTAACTTCTTCCCACAAGAAGACCTAGATTTGTTGTTCCAACCAATCACGAGCTCAAGATTGACACGATCATTATAGTCAATAGGACCTGCTTGTAAAGGAGACAATTGTTCACTTCAGATTCACAAAAAATAGGGAATTACAGTTGTGTTGCATCTTGACTCGGAATAACAACATCATGGAAGAAACATGAGTAGCAACACCACGATATACCAGGAGTAGCACCACCATGATATACTAGGAGTAGCAACACATTGATTTAACCAGAACAACAACATACCCGTTTCATACCAACTTGGAGTAGCAACTTGATATATCATTTGGTGAGAGAGTGAAAAAAGGCCTATTTCTCCTGAATACACTAGCATAATTAAATAAATGACATGAAATGTGGGAAAAGCATACCTTGGAAAAAATGCATCATTATAGACAAAGGTAAGCTCATAAATGGTTGTAAGGAGTGGACAAAGGTAGTAAAAGGATGAGAAAAGGGTGCATATAAAATGGAATTTTGGAGCATGACGTTGATGTTTAGATTGTTCAAGATCTCAACAACAACCTCACGAGGATAAATCCCCTTGTGTTTTTAAAGAGGTGGTGCTCCTATGTTATTGCTTAAAATTAATTATGAAAATACAATTTAAAATATACAAAAAGTATATTCACAAAAGAAAGGTTCTTGAGAAAAGGACCATGAACTTGTTCAAAACAAAAACATGATATTTTTACAATATTATACATAAGTAAAGAAAAACATTATACAAGATTAACATATTCCTCACATCCATCACAATATAAGCAAGATTTGGTCATATCATAAGACAAAAAATATAAGCCCACAATGCAAAGAACTTTAAATGAGTATCACACTTAAGACTAAAACAAAATATGATAGGCACACTCCAAAAATCTCATACTTAGAAATTCAAAACTCTGAGAAATCATTAAAGTTATGCCTCGAGATAGTTCTCTAGTGAGTTCAAAAAGTAATTGTCTGGTTTTACAATGAAATGTAAAATTAAAATGAAAGCGTTTGTCCAAATAGACTGGGATGGGGCTCCCGTGGAAATTTAAAAGATAAAACTAGACCTGGAAGAAAAGAGAAAAACAATTAGAAATCGACTATGAGTTTTCAATGAATGAAAAGACACAACTGGATGATTTCCAAATGAGAAGTATAGGAGATGGAAAATTATGAAAAATGACCGCTTGACTTACTGTGATGGAATATCTCTCTTTCATTTATTGGCTGTGATGTATTTTATACTTTCCTTTGCTAGAACTACCTGACCAATTGTAACTGCTTCCTCCTGATCTGATTTAGTTATTTTAATTAACACGTTCTTTAACCAATTTTCAATATATTCTCTCATTAGTGCCATTATTATTTCTTGTCCCACTTTAATATAAAATAATGACTTTTCAATATCTTTAAAATCCATAGAGAGTTGACTGAGGGTATCTTCAATATCATTGTTTTTGTTCACATAACAGAACAACCAACTCTCTACCTCTGTCTTTGAATATTCGGTCAGGTTGTTGAACTTTCTACTAATGCAATCTTTAACGAGTCCAAATTTTCTTCCATTTGTTCCTTTGATAAGAGTATCAAATTCATAATTAAGTGTGGGTCCTCCACATCTTTAGCTGACCCGACTAGTTCTAACTCAATCAAATTTAAATATAATTCACCCCTTTTTACACTTATGACATCACACTCAAATAACATTTCTTTTAATATTTTGATTCTCTTGGGATAACATGCCTTTAATTGTTTTAAACGGATTGTCGAAGGAAAATCCTCTTCTTTTCTCCAAAATTTAGTAAGACATGAAACTCCTGCACTAAAAGTAGAAATATCCCCTTTGTAAAATTCTTCACCGCTTTCAAGGTCTGCTTGAAGATACCGCCTGAAATTGTTGGAAATATTGTTGTCATTGATGTCAAATACAAGGGGGGCATACATATGTTGAAGGTAAATATTACAAGCCTACAGATATCCAAGATAAAGGTTGCAAGATGGAGACTGTTGAAAGTATTACTTTTGGATTTGTGATGATCAGTTTGGATACCCTATCTTTGAAGGCATTTTTACCCTACATACCTAGCCCAAATGGGAGCACTTATGTGGTTGGAAATATTATTATGAGAAATTTCCAATGGTATATTGAATTCCCTCTAACTCCCTAGGAATGAGGAGATATGAATTTTTCTGTCCGACAACCTACCCAAAAATTTGAGGTCGGCTCAACTAGTCTTTACAGGTTGGCCCAGAAAGTGGGGACACAATTAATACAAATACAGGACAAATGTGCGCATTTGTAGTGCAACTAGGAAAGAGATCGAGTCTGAGGTGCGCATAAGTGATCTAAGGTGTGCTAAAGGTGTTGGGGTGTCTTTTTGGGATCTAAACGTGTGCAAGAGAAGTCTAAGGGATTTTACTGGGGTCTTTCTTGTTCTCAAGGTGCGCTATTATGAGGTTGTGATGTTACCGTCACTGTGATACTGCTGTATGTGCTATTATGATGTTGCTGACACTGTGACACTTCCATGTGCACTATTCTGAGGTTGTGATGTTGTTGTCACTATGATGCTGTCGTATGAACAATTATGATGTTGCCATCACTGTGACGCTACCGTGTGCACTAGTATTATGAGGTTGTGATGTTTCCATTAGGGATTATATTTTAGAATGATGCTATGAATTTGGCTAGGGCATGAAGGCTACATGTGACTAGGGTTTGAAGGATTATATGTGGAATGAATCATATAGGTGAAGTCATAAGTACTTTGTGTATGCAGATCTTGGATTGGTGTCTACACATATCTTGTTGATTTGGTGCTCAATTGATGGGATTGGTGTCTCCAACAGGTTGGTGCCTGCAAATATTGTAATAGTAGGTTGGTGCCTACAGGTGTTGTTGGGTTGGTGCTCAGTTGAGGAGATTGGTGTCTCTAGTAGGTTGGTGTCTACATCTTACTAAGTTGGTGCTCAATTAATGAGATGTGTGTCTCTAGTAGGTTGGTACCTACAATGTTTGTAATAGTACATTGATTCCTACATGAATTTATAAAGATAAGTTTTATGGTTTTCTCCCACTTGGGTTTCCATGTTAAACTTTGTGCATTGTGATTTGAATTTAAATGTGACTATTGTTTCTTAGTTAATGAATGATTGATGAATGGTTAAATAAAGTAAAACGTATCTTATACTTATTCACCTCCCCCCTCTTAGTATAACTATAAGTTCAACAATTGGTTTTAGAGTAGGTTCCTTTAGAAATAGTTTAACTAATGGAAGGAAGATCTTGAGCACATATGGTTTGTAAGGAAGGTCTCCCTACAAATATAGATCCTTTGTTTGATGGAACAAATTATGCATCATGGAGTATAAGAATGAAGATATATGAAGATATTCAATGATCATTCCAGCTGTGAATCAGGAACAAAAGAAGCACAATTTGTGAGAAATCTAAAAGGAGGACCTGGAAAATACAAAGGTAAGCTACCCTTCCAATGCTTAAAGTGCGGTAGAATAGGGCTTTTTGCTACTAAGTGTCCATATAAAATAAGGGAATATAGTGATGATGAAGAATAATCTCTCTCCATAACCATGGAAACAAAGCCTACTGATGAAGAAAATGAATATAATCGTAAAAAAACCATATTAAGAAGAAGAAGATCTTGAAGTAAAACTCGTTAGTGCCTTAGAAGAAATAGAAAGGCTTAGGAAAAAGAATATAAAGTAGAAAGAGAAATTGAAGAAATATGAAGAGGAGGATCACGATATTGAAGAAAAGAGAAGACAATTATCATCTTGAAAACTCAACTAGAAGAGGAAAAAAGGGTAGAAAAAGTGGTGAGAAGCCAACATAAAGAAAATGAAGAAAATTGCAAGAAGCTATAGGCTGAAATCATCTCCTTAAGAAAGGAACTAGAGAAAACAACTGACCAGTTGAATGAAAGCTTGAAGTTTGGAAAGAGTACTGAAATATTAGATAATATTATTGATTGCCAAAGGTCACCATTCATCAAGACAGGTATTGTCTACGACGAAAAAAAAATGCCCCCAAGGGAGATGCAAGAATTAAGGCCACAAAGCCATCAGAAAAGGAAAATGAAGAAAATCCTAAAAGCTATTCCAATATTCTCAAAGGCTCCATCAACAATGAAAGAAACATCAAGAAAGGCAACTGTGACCAACATAAGCCCGAGTCTTCTCACAATAATAATAAGAATGAGTTTAGAAAGGTTGTTCCACCAAGAAGGCCTTTCACAAACCAATACCAAAATATCTTTCTTGGCTATTGTTTTTCTTGCAATAATTTTGGTCATAAGGCAATAGATTGTAGACCTTATGCAGGAAGTGATCATGTGAGAGATAGAAATATAGGTTCTTATAATACCTCAAAGGATGATTATGTGAGCAACAAAACCAAAAGTTCTCATGGGTTTGCTAATAGAAACTACAATTCATTTGCTCCTGTACTTGATTACAATACCGAATGCTATAAGTGCAATAACTATGGGAACATAACACAATACTGTAGAAGCAATATAGTCCGACTTCCTAAACAAAACAAGGAAGAAGATGTTCTTACCAAGCATAAAGAAGAATTCTTAAAGGTTTGGAAAAAGGAAGCAAAATCAAGAAACACAGAGAGATGAAATTGTTTATTATGAGAAAGGATGTGATAAGATAGATGAAGATTCCAGGGAGATTCATTGTTTTGATTCTCACTCGAGACATGTACACCCCATTTCTAGAAAAGGTAAGGCTGGGACCTTTCCTTGTGAAAATGGAAATTCAAGTTTACAATACTCTTTTGGACAAGAGAAGTCATTTGATTGGTCCTTTTCATAAATGAATGAGGAGGTAGAAATAGATTCAAATAAATTCAATACTAAAGCTTCACCCCATTAACAAGATTAATTTCATGACATTGGGGTGGAAGGTTTCATCAATAAAAAAAATCAAATAGAAGGATCAGTGTTGGATACTTGTAACACAAACAACCTAGATAATGATCAATTAGAGATATATTTTTAAATTGCACATTGGATTTATTGAAGGGAATCAAAAGCTTAGGGGATCAACCCTTTTCCTTTGATTTCAAATGGGGAGAAGTTGCAGATAGGGGGAATATCAGAATTGACTAAGGGTTTCCATCAATGACAAAGGGGGAGATTGTTGGAAATATTGTTGTCATTGATGTCAAAGACAATGGGATCCAACATATGTCCAAGATAAATATTACAATCCTACATATGTCCAAGATAAATATTGCAAGATGGAGATTGTTGAAAGTATTACTTTTGGATTTTTGATGATCCGTTTGGAGACCCTATCTTTGAAGGAATTTTTACCCTACATACCTAGCTCAAATGGGAGCACAAGTTATATTTTTCGAAATATTTTTTTGAGATCTTACCAACAATATATGTAATTCTCTCTAACTCTCTAGGAATGAGGAGATATGAATTTTTCTGTATGACAACCCAACCAGAAAATTTAGGTCGAATCAACCAATCTTTACAGGTCGATCTAGAAAGTGGGGACAAAATTACTATAAATACATGATAGATGTATGTATTTGTAGTGAAACCAAGCAAGAGATCAATTCTGAGGTGTGCTAAAGGTGTTGGGGTGTCATTTTTGGATCTGAAGGTGTGCAAGAGAAGTCTAAGGGATTTTCTTGGGGTCTCTCTTGTTCTCAAGGTGCGTTATTATGAGGTTGTGATGTCGCCATCACTATGATGCTGTTATATGCGCTATTTTGATGTTGTGTTGTTACCTTCATTATGATATTGCCGTGTGCTCTATTATGATATTGCGATGTTTCCATATGCACTATTCTGATGTTGTGATGTTGCCATCACTGTTATGCTACCGTGTGCACTAGTATTATGAGGTTGTGATGTTGCCGTTAGGGACTATATTCTAGAATGATGCTATGAAGCTGGCTAGGGTATGAAGGCTACATGTGACTAAGGTTTGAAGGATTATCTGTGGAATGAATCATGTAGGTGAATTCAAAAGTACTATGTGTATGCTGATCTTGGATTTGTGTCTACACATTGTTGACGATTAAAATCGCAACGATGAATTCCACCCGCAAAGGATTGCTAAAGCGCTATTATTTAATTATGATAATAATATAATACTAGTAGGTGGGACCCCCTTCTAGACTAGAGGTGCAAAGATGGACATGTTAAGCTTATATGTTGCTGTTGTTATGATGTTGCTGTTGTTATGATGTTGCTTACACAGTCCTATACTGTTGATGATGCAATCTTGGTTCCATTGATGTTATAAATGGGTGGTTGATGCATTGTGCATAAATGCTGTTGATATTTACTTATGGTACAGGGAAATCCTATGGTCATGAGGATCATGATGTTCACAAGTGCCATGCTATGTTATGTTATAACCTTGACTACTAAATCATATATTGATTACTTATCCACATATGAGTATGCAAAGTATTATTAAATGAGAGCTAGATCGAAACAAAAAGAAAGGAACTATGTGTTAATCCAAAGGCCACAGTAAAAGACTACACATAAAACTTCAAATGAATGAATACAAGTATTGAACCTAGCTATTATACTATGGTTTGGTTAAAGGACTATGCAATTTTTATTAAAAGTTGAACGGGGACACATATGGTAACATTGATGTATGATTATCATATGGAGTTATGGAAAGAGGTTAATATATAGATGTGATATATCTTGGGTGACACACTATACAATAGATATGGTATTAGATCTTACGATGGACGATGGATATTGCATTGAATTTTGGCATTGGTTATGGTTTGATGTTAGTGGTGAATGTTATGTTAGTGGGCTGGCTCGTACATGGAATTGAATAGGCCCAGGTGAGGAAGCAACGCGCATTTACTGCACGTCACTCCAAACCTCCCTTGAGCTCGTCACCCTAACATTGTTGCATTGTTGCTCCATTGAATGTGAAGGCTCCACGTTTTCAGGATTGGAAGGGGGAAACTCGACCAGTTCGTCATTGAAGCGATTTACTCTCAGGTATGGATCTAATCTTTCCATCCATGATGGACTCTCTATTTTATGAATCAAATGGTGCCTCATTAATGCATGGATTTTGTGTTTTATTGAGTTTTTTGACTGTGTGGAAGTATTGTGTTCTGGGTTCTCTGTGAATACTGCAAAATATTGACATTTGCAAACTAATTAATGGGTGCACATTGGTTATTTATGGGTCTGCTTG
>SNQJ01S0195512.1:0-14819 GCA_010110895.2 Picea sitchensis | reverse complement strand
AAGGAATTCTATCGACTGAACATCAGAGCAGGTCATCGGGAGAGCGATGATGAGAAGGTTGCTAGATATCTGAATGGTCTGAGATACGACATTCAGGATGAATTAAGCATGGTTACCATCAGGACGGTGGAGGATGCTTATCAAATGGCTATGAAAGAAGAAGGGAAGTTGAGCCGTAAGCAAGGTCAGCGAGGCCGAGGCAGAAGTCATCCCAGAGGCAAAGCAGTTGCCCGAGAGAAATTCCAAAAGCCCAAGGAGGAATGGAAGAAACCTCAGGGTAAAGTCGAAAGAGGTGGAACCTCACAAGGGAGGCCATATGTTGAGCAGAGCAGAGGATATGCTGACAACAATACTTTTCCTCGAACCAGAGGTAGACCAAGAGGAAGAGGTGGAGTAATCACATGATTCACATGTGGAAAGAATGGGCACAAGTCTTATGAGTGTCCAGAGAAAAAGAAGGACATTGGAGAAGCTCACATCACTGAGGCGTAGAGGCGAGATGTTGAGACCGAAGACGCAGAAGGTGGAAGATCGTTGATGATGTGTAAAGTCCTTTTGACACCTGAGAAAGAGGTGGAAAGCTCAGTCCAAAGAACCAGACTTTTCAGAACATCTTGCAAGACCAAGGACAGGGTGTGAAAGGTCATTGTAGACAGTGGTAGCAAGAATAATCTCGTATCTACAGAGATGGTAGAGAAACTGGAGCTGGAGACGACTGATCATCCAAGCCCATACAGAGTTTCGTGGCTACAGAAAGGACACCAAGTAATTGTTACTAAACAATGCTTGGTTGAATTCAAAATAGGAGGGTATAATCATAAGATCTTATGTGATGTTATTCCCATGGATGTATGTCATTTATTGGTGGGTAGACCATGGCAATATGACAGAAATGTGATTCATGATGGGAGAATGAACACATATACCCTGGAGAAGAATGGGATAACCCATATGTTGCTTCCGATAAAAGATAAGGAGGTGAAGCCGGAAGTGAGCAACACAGTACTTCTCATGAGTGGGAAGGAACTTCTTATAGAGGTTAAGAAGAAAGAAGATCCACAATTCTTTGTGGTCAGAAAACTGAGGATTGTTCTGACTAGCACAAGGGTAGATGATTTACCAAATTAAGTTCAGGAACTGCTAGAAGAGTTCGCTGACATCATAGTGGACGAATTACCTCGTTCGTTGCCACCGATGAGGAGCGTGAGTCATCATATTGATCTCATACCAGGAGCCAGTTTGTCGAATAAAGCCGCGTAGAGGTTGACGCTGCAAGAGAATGAGGAGGTCAAGAAGCAAGTCCAGGAGCTATTGGACAAAGGGTTAGTCAGGGAAAGCTTGAGTCCATGTGTTGTTCCAACAATACTCAGTCCGAAGAAATACGGAGGCTGGAGGATGTGCACCGATTCAAGAGCGATCAACAAGATAACCATTAGATACAGGTTCCCATTGCCGAGGATGGATGATCTGATGGATTTCCTGAGTGGGGCAAAGTATTTTTCAAAGATAGATTTGAAAAGCGGATATCACCAGATTCGCATGAGTGAAGGCGATGAATGGAAGACAACCTTCAAAACCAACGAAGGACTGTATGAATGGCTAGTCATGCCATTTGGCCTGACGAATGCGCCAAGTACTTTTATGAGGCTAATGAATGAAGTCCTGAGGGAGTTCATCGGGAAGTTCATCATTGTGTATCTGGATGACATACTGATTTTCAGTAAGACAGTGGAAGAATATCTGAAGCATTTGGCTACAGTGATGAAGAAGCTACAGCAAGAGAAGTTGTTGATTAATATGAAGAAGTCCTCATTCATGAAGACGAAACTCATTTATCTGGGTTTTGTTATTTCGGTGAATCAGTTCAGGATGGATCCGGATAAGGCAGAAGTAATTAAAGATTGGCCATCACCGAGAAATATTTTTGAGGTGAGAAGTTTTCATGGCTTAGCTAGTTTATACCGGAAATTCATTAGAAATTTCAGTGGAATTAGTGCAGGGATGATGGACACAGTGAAGAAGCAGCATAAGTATTTTCATTGGACGGCTGAGGCTGAGAAGAGCTTCAATCTGTTGAAACGGAAGATCACAGAACAACCAATGTTAGTGTTGTCGGACTTCCTGAAGACATTTCAGGTGAAATGTGATGCAAGCGGGTTTGCCATAGGAGCGGTCTTGAGTCAGGAAGACAGACTAATTGCATATTTCAGTGAGAAACTAAATGAGGCAAAGGTGAAATACTCCACGTATGATAAAGAATTTTATGTTATCATACATGCATTGAAGAAGTGGAGGCATTACTTGATCCTGAAAGAATTCGTGTTGTACAGTGACAACCATGCATTACAATTTGTGATTCAACAAGAGAAGTTGAATCAGAAACATGCAAAATGGGTAGAGTATATGCAGAATTTCACATTTGTGATTAAGCATATTTCAGGCACTGCTAACAAAGTGGTTGATGCTTTGAGCAGGAAGTGTTTGTTGTTGCAGGAGTTCCGAGTCAAAACATTGGTTTTGAAAATCTCAGAGACATGTACATAGGTGATGCAGATTTTGCAGAAGCGTATGAAGCAGTTGAGAATCCAGTTCTCAGAGATAGGAGTCATTGGATAGACTATATGATCCAGGAGGGATTGTTGTTCAGAGGCAATCAACTGTGTATTCCAAAATTCTCCATGAGGGAGAATCTGTTGAAGGAGAAGCACAATGGTGGATTGGCAGGACATTTTGGCCATGATAAAACATTCGCGAAGCTGAGCGAAGCATATTTTTGGTCAGGGATGCGAGAAGATGTCAAGAGGTTCATTGACAGGTGCAGAATTTGCCATCATTCGAAGGGAAGGAAGCAGAATGCAGGTTTTTATCAGCCATTGCCCATACCAGAGAGGCCATGGGAGGCGATAAGCATGGATTTTGTATTGGGGTTGCCAAGAACGCAAAGAGGATTTGATTCAGTCTTTGTGGTCGTGGACAGGTTTTCAAAAATGGCACATTCCATGCCAGAAAACTAGAGATGCGACTCACATCGCAAATTTGTTTTTCAAAGAGGTCATTCGACTTCATGGATTGCCGAAAAGCATAGTTTCGGACAGGGACACAAAATTCATAGGGCATTTTTGGAGGACCTTATGGAAGAAGCTAGGAACTAACTTGGCGTTTAGTTCTTCTTATCATCCTCAGACAGATGGACAAACAAAAGTGGTCAACAGAAGTCTGGGAGACTTGCTGAGAAGCTTGGTGACAGAACACCATAGCCAATGGGACCACATATTGCCACAGGCAGAGTTTGCATACAACGACTCGGTGAACAGAAGCACAGGGAGGAGTCCATTTCAGGTTGTATATGGGATGCAGCCGAGAGGAGTTTCTGAATTGCGGGATTCAGAACAGACTGCTACTAGCAGTGCTAGTGCAGAAAAATTCGTTGAGGCGATGAAGGAACTTCACAGCAGGGTGAAGGAGCGGTTGCTAAAAACAAACCAGGAGTACAAACGCAGAGCAGATCAGCATCGGAGACAACTTCAGTTTGGAGTTGGTGATCTAGTTCTGGCACATCTGAGAAAGGAAAGGTTCCCGAGAGGAACATACAATAAGCTAAAGATGAAGAAAATTGGACCATGCAGGGTCTTGAGAAAATTTGGAGAAAATGTTTATGAGATCGAATTGTTGGATGGCATCGGAATATCTCTGATATTCAATATCGCAGATTTATACCCATATAGGGCTGGAGAAGCATAGACTGGAACTGAGGAGCCAGTAATCCTGTGGATGAAGCAATTACCAGTTGCGGAGAAGCCGCAGATGGAATGCATACTGGACAAGAGAGTGGGTAAGAAGACCAGGAGGAAAGAATACTTTGAGTATCTGGTCAAATGGAAGAATCACCCAATGGAAAATGCCAGCTAGGAGAGTGAAGCAGTGATACAAAAGCATGGACAGCATCCCATGAAAGTTTTTAAACCGAGGAGTATGATGCAGGAGCATCACCAGCACATCAAGCGAGCCAGCGCGGAGGCGAAAGATATCTGGAAGGCGTCCAGCACAAATTTTGAAACACTTTGATATTGTTGCGTAGACATTAATGTGTAGATTTAATGAAGCGCACTTTGTATATTGTAAATGGACCTTGAGCAGATAGCTCTCGTCCTTTAATAGATAGTCGGCATTTAATATAGTTAATTCTAGTAGATAGGAATTTAACTCTAGATTTGAGAGCTTTAGAGCGCAAGAGGGAAACGGGATATAGACACCCTCATTGTGCATTGTAAAATTATGAAGCAATTAAGAAGAAGCAGAAGAGCAAGCAAAGAATTGTATGAAGAACACCCATGTACAGACATTTGAATTAATAGAACAAAGGTTCAATTCAAATTCATGGTTATGTGTCTATTCTTTGTGTATTGATGTTATGCTCAATTGATGTTTGCTTCCTGTCATGCATTTGATTTTATATGTTGTGTATGTGATTTCATGGTTGAATTGAAGTCTGAGAGGGTGAAGGAATGAGTTTCAATTGTTTCTCTATTTGAGCCAGAGGATTCCTACAAGGAGTGCAGTCGAATTGTCCGCAAGGAGTGCGTTGACAGAAGGGTTCAATTAGAGATAACTTTGTTCTCATTTCCTCAAGGGTGCAGTTGGGCACAGGAGCCGTGCAAGGAGTGCGCGTGCTGGTTAAAGGTCTCAGGGCTGCGAACCTGAGGGAAGTGTTTGAAAGACTGTTGCTGCAGGTGTGTGCAAAGTCAAGAGACTTCAACACTTAGTCAAGGTTGAAGGGTTGCCGCAAGGAGTGCGTGCAAGAGATTTCCAAGAAGACTGAAGTCGTGGGAAGCTTAGGAGGAGTAGACCTTCGAATTCACTTAAGAACAAGCGCAGGGAAGATGCTATAAAAAACTTGCAAGAAGCATCGCAGGTTGGCGAGCAGGTGAATGAGTCTCGTGAAAGAATACTTAGTCAATTCGTGGATTGCAGAAGGAAGAAGCTTACGGTCGATATTCTCTGAGGAGAATTCGCGACATCCCTTGAGTCGTCAGATCTCACCGAGTAGCAAAGGAGTTACGGCGTAGGTGAGGAAAGTATTCAAGCTCAGGAGGGGCAGAGTCGTCGATTCGAGTCATAGGCGCCGTCGGATCTACACATGATATCGTGTATCGGGGAATCGTGATTTGAAGCTCCAAAATTGTGTAACAAGAACTGCGATATCGCAACCCGCGATATCCCGATGAATCCAGAACCATTCATTGTTGAGGACATGTGTCAGGATATCCAAGGAAGTCGAGGATCGGAGAATCGGGGTTTTCAAAGACAGAGAACTCTTGCATGTTGGAATCGCGATCCGCGATATCCCGACGGAGACGTAACCAGTGTGGGACTGTAGGAGTGAGTGGAGGACAGGTGGCATAAGGCATCGGGGTTTCGCAACGAGAAGCGTCGAGACGTTGGAATCAGGATTCGCGATCCCGCGAAGTCCGATATCCCGATAGAAGTGACGGGGAGTCGAAGAGACAGCTCACGCGTGTGTCAGAGTTTCGACATATCGCGAGTCGGGAGTCGGTAAAGTGAAGTGTTGGATATCGCGAGTTGCGAAACCGCGATAAGGATAGAAATCCCGATAAGGTGAGAGGAAGTCAGCGTTGACTAAAGCCATCGGGTCTTGTGGGTTTGAGAGCCCAGTGATCAACAGAGAACTTGCGAAGCCGCGAGTTTCGATCCTCCGATAAGTCAAGGAAGGGGGATCGCGCAGGAGAAGAGAATATGTGGGTGTATATTTCCCGATAGGG
This sequence comes from Picea sitchensis, assembly GCA_010110895.2. Classification (NCBI taxonomy): domain Eukaryota; kingdom Viridiplantae; phylum Streptophyta; class Pinopsida; order Pinales; family Pinaceae; genus Picea; species Picea sitchensis. The sequence goes on along the minus strand of SNQJ01S0195512.1, from coordinate 9,039 downwards.
AAATAGAAGAGCCTTGGAGCACTTCAGGCTGAGAAGAAAGAAGGTCCTGAAGAAGCGGACATGCTCTGAGGAGTGCGACTGTGTCAATATTATTAATTATTAATTTAGTAGAATGTATTTCATGATCAGACAGAAAAGGGACTAGATAAACCAACCTATAGGCAAAGGTATGTATTATGTTGTAGTTATCATTATGTTGTTATTCTGTTGTTTTTGTTGATATTATTATGTTGTTATCATTATTATGTTGTTATTGTTTATTCGTGGTTTATTCCAAGTATAAGAAAATCATTAAAAGAAATTCTAAACTAAATTTTAGAAAACTTTTAACTAGTTAGAGTCCTGAAAATAATCAGGTTCTACATATGGTATCAAAGCCCGGTTTCAAAACTGAAACCTAGGCTTGACCACCCATAGTAGGATTTTTTCTTTATGCCAATTTGAGTTGTTACAATCATATACTTCAGAATTGCATGTTATTAATACATCACATTTTCAAATTTCACTAAAAATCAAAATGCATGGAATGAAATCACATATGACTGATGGAAGATGACATACATTAAACAGGCCAGAGAGACATAGAATAATGGCTACCATCTTAGTATGTTACACTTTTAACTCAGATTCCATAATTACAGCACTTGCAATAAGAAATAAATTAATAAAGTTTATAGTTTAAGACTCAACCCTGCCAAGACTGGCTAGATTCTGGAACTATATATACAAAAAAAAATAGTCATTCAACAGATTTCATGATTGGCACAGTTACCAGACTCCAAAGTGGTTAAAAGATTTTATTTACCCAAAGTAGTAGTCAGTCAAAATGTTAAAACTGTGATCATTTCCAAACTATATTTAAGCTACATAACGGTAAGTCACATATCTTCCAGTTGTTTCACTAGGTCGAATGATCTTCACAACTTGACCACGCTTGAGCCCATAATACCATGCAACAGGATCAGACTCTTGCATTCATGGCAATTATGTTTCTTTTAGAGTATATCTCTCCAATAATGTCTTCTTCTCTTCAGGAGTGAGTATTTGGTCTCTGGCACAAGAACATGTTCCTTTATGTTAACAAACAACTCTGCCTCCTAGAAAACTTCCAAATGAAACTTTCCCGAGAACTCCTGGACACTCTGCCTTGCAAAGGGTGTCAAGGTTTGTTGCACCATCAATATAGCTTGAAACACACCCTCAGATTTCATGCGCTCCACATATGTTTCGATGGCCTTCTCTCCCACCTTGGCCTCTTCCGGAAAGAAGACAAATATCTGTTGTGTTTGGCTTTATTGATAACCAGATGTTCCTTCTTTGGGTATTCTCCGAACTTATTGAGGAATTTCTCTTTGGTCGTGTTGATCTCGAAGTCGCCCACGAGATAATCTCTGTTTTAGGAAAAAGAGATACAAAACCAAATATGAAAATAACCAGGCTACTGGTTCTAAGGACATCTTTCACTAAGAGGTCATCTATTTTGTCATTGTGATCTACAACATCTAAAACTATAAGAAACCGATAAGTCGTCCGAACTATTGCAAAATAAGATCTGAGAATCTCCCTTCTGTGACTCGTGTTGTAAATTTCGTAATCAAGATGCAGTAACTCTTTAATAGCTTTCCTTAGAGAGCTTGCAATCTGTGCATTGCAGATGCTTTGCGCACATAGAGAAAACATGCGGCATCAAATGCAGAGCATTTGACGTTGAACAATTTCTTGGCCAAAGTCGTTTTACCAGACTCGCTTGTTCCCACTATCGCCACAAGTTTAGCATTCTTTTGTCTATCCTTCGCAAACTCTGCCACTTTTCTCTCAAAGTTTTCCACATCTTCATCCAGCCCGACTGGGTTTTTGGCCACTTCTAAGGATAATCTCCTCTTCAACTCTTTTAATACGGTGATGGTCATTCTGTTCATTCAATTCCCAACCCTTGATTTCATCATTATGTTCATTCAATTCCCAACCCTTGATTTCAGAAACTTTATGGAGGGATCCTGTCCATTTCTTAATATCCGCATTGCTGTATCTAACCTTTGATTCTCTGACCTTTGATTCGTGTTCCTGAAATGAATTAGCGTATTTTCCTGTGTAGTGACGAGGGAAAGAAAGAGAAACAAGAAACAAAGAAACAATCTTAGCATTAATTTCTAACATTAAAGCGAGATCGGCCAAACACCAAGCAAAACGGGCATAGTTCATGGAGAAAATAGGGATTTGAACACGAGAAGAGCGAATGACTTGTTGTATTTTGTTTGGAATGGGATCGCCTAACTCAAATTCTTCGGAGTCGAGAAACACGCTCGGTCCCATTCCTTTCAGATATTCGTAAAGCACGATCGTCGTCGACATCTTCACATCAGGCCCTCTGTGGTTGATGAATACATCATATAACCATTGAGAGTTTCTGGTGGACGAATCTGATAATGGAAATCCTGTAGTCTCATTGGCAGATGAAACGGGGATATGCAAATCTGCCATGGCCGATATGAAGAAGCAGCTAAGTGAACCAGGAATGGACGAACCGGACAACGATAAAATTATGAAAACTGTAGTTGGGTGAAGTATGGAAGATAAAGGTGTGTATGCAGTGGGTAGACGACCTTGCCTGTGTAGGGTTCTGTTCTCGACAACTATTGAAATTCTGAAAATGACAAGTGACAAGGGGTTCTGTGACCATTATTTGAATCACCTTCAAAAATGACAAGTGACAGGAAAAAGGATTGAAGGGCATAACAAATAATTGGGGAAAATAAATAAACTGATAGCCAGCTAGGAATTTATAAAATTTTGTTTATAATTTACATGGGTTTTAATCTGGAAGATAGAATGAAAAATTATTACTTGAATTTTGTTGGAGAGAAAACTCCAATCCATTCACTTGCTGACGGAGAAAGGTGGTTGAGTGTTAAGCTATTCCTCTGAGTTTTGAATTTAAGTAAACCCACAGAAAGAATAGAAAAGAGAAATAGGGAGAATGAAGGCCATTCCTTTCTCACTTTGTCCTTCTCTTTCTCTTCCACTCAAAAATAAACCAGCGATTTGTGAAAGCCTGGGATGGAAACTCGGTTCTGTAAACCTAACCAACCAAATCAATGTGTTTTCAAAAATCAATGTGACCAAGACTTGTAGCAGTTCAGCGATCTAAGAAATCTACTCCGATGTGAGGTGGGAGGATCCCTATGTAGCTACTAACTGCACCCAACAACTATAGAAACATGTGGAAGACAATAACCCACCTGCTAGAACAAAATCTTTGGGGATTCTAAGGTACATCCCCCACTTAATTATGACCATTGTACTAGTGGGTTCGTATTAATAAATATTGTGCAAATACATCGAGTACGTTGATACAGAGCCCCATCAATATAAGAAGTGGATTGACTTATGTAAGAGAGGACATATCAATTTTGAAATTGAGGCCACTTATAAAGAGGGAGAACTTGTCAAGGTTTTGGATGTGGTAGGTGGATTTGATCGCAGGTTTTGGATGTGGTAGGTGGATTCAGTCGAGGTGATAGATTTTGGATGTGCTAGGTGGAGCCAGTCGAGGTGAAGGAAAATTCATGACATAAAGTGAAGAGAAGTGGTGGAATTACAATTCCAGATTTGCCAGATTTTATTATCCTAAAAGTTAACAAGTGCAGTAGGTTGGGATATACTGCCTCCGAAGATAATAAAAGAAAGTTTACTCAAATCTATGTAAACTTAGCGAGTTTCCTTCGTTTTTGAGGTTTCTCATTCCCCTCAGAGGGTGTGTGAGTGCTTTAGCTCATTCCTATAATTAAATTATGTCATTTCAAAAAAAGCTAAATTTATTTTGGAGCTCAGCGTTTCTATCATATGTCTCCATAAGCAACTGGTTTTTTGAATAGCAGTTTTTAGTATATAGTGGAGGTTTTGCATTCATAGAGATTATCCTAACAAGTTTAACTGTATGCCAAATCACGTTCAGTGCCCGAACAAGCCTGCCACCAGATCCATTGGGTTTCTAACCTCGTAGCTATCAATTAACTTAATAAAAGGATTAAAAATGGTTTCATAACTACACATTTGAGAAAATAAGAAAATAAAATAAAATAAAAAAATTATTTCATAGGTCAATAGTAACTTATCAAAAGAATTAAAAATGGTTTCATAACTACATATTTGGAAAAATAAGAAAAGAAAATAATAATAAAAAGTCTTATTTCATAGGTCAATGGATTCATTTCATGTGACTTGGTTTATATAGAATTGATGAGTAAAGTGTCTCCATTCAATGTGTTTTGGGAGTTGTGAAAGTGGGCTAATTCAATATGAACATATGTATGGTTTTTATTTTATATTTGTTATAAAATTATTTTATCAATAAAGTTAGAGTTGTACCTTATAAGAAAGTGACACTCATATATAGTCATGTCAAAATTAATTTCAAACCTCGAATGAAGTGAAGCTTGCAATAACACTATCAATTTATTGACCAATTAGAGGTCATAAAAATACAAATTTTGTTATATTGAAAAAAAAAAAATTTATTTGTTATGTTCAACATTAAAATTTATACACATTTTTTAAGTCAACATAAAACTAATATGAAAGTCAATGCTAACTCATTGCTATATACTACCTCCGTAGTATAATAAGCTATAAATGTGGTGGTCAACTTCAAGGTATTCACTTATTTTTATAAGTATAAAAGATTCACGATAAAATTATTAAAATTATATGAACCAAATAATATAACATAATTACATTGATAAAGTATGATCCATTTCTTTTAATTGTTATTTAGGTTGTAGTTTTTTGTGAAATTTTAGTAATTTTAAATTTTATTGATTTTAATTGATAGATATATTTAAAAATGAAATAAAAACCAAATAAAATAAGTGCAAATGTCCATCAACTACACTCTGTTGGAAGATAATAATTAAATAATTATGTTCACTACTAATAGATTTCAGGGGATGGTTATGACATTGTCACATTGTTATGTAAACCCTGATAAATTGTGGTGGCAGATATCTATTGTGGATAATCTCTAATGATCATTCCTTCTATATCTCATAAAGTTAGGGATATATCTAATATCTCCCAAGATTATTGTAAATATCAATGTTCTTTGCATCCACACTTGTAAGATGTTATTATATTTATATTCTAAGATTTCAAGAGCATTCAGAACGAGTGTGGATGCAAAGAACATTGATATTTACAATAATCTTGGGAAATCTTAGATATATCCCTAACTTTATGAGATATAGAAGGGATATTAGATATATATTAGATATATCCACACTCGTTTTTATTTAGGGATATTAGATATATCCCTAACTTTATGAGATATCCAGACAAAATACAACAAGTCATTCGCTCTTCTCGTGTTCAAATCCCTATTTTCTCCATGAACTATGCCCGTTTTGCTTGGTGTTTGGCCGAGCTCGCTTTAATGTTAGAAATTAATGCTAAGATTGTTCCTGTGTTTCTTGTTTCTCTTTCTTTCCCTCATCACTACACGGGAAAATACGCTAATGCATTTCAGGAACACGTATCAAAGGTCAGAGAATCAAAGGTTAGATACAACAATGCGGATATTAAGAAATGGAGAGGATCCCTCCATAAAGTTTCTGAAATCAAGGGTTGGGAATTGAATGAACAGAATGATCAGCACCGTATTAAAAGAGTTGAAGAGGAGATTATCCTTAGAAGTGGCCAAAAACCCAGTCTGGCTGGATGAAAATGTGGAAAACTTTGAGAGAAAAGTGGCAGAGTTTGCGAAGGATAGACAAAAGAATGCTAAACTTGTGGCGATAGTGGGAACAAGCGAGTCTGGTAAAACGACTTTGGCCAAGAAATTGTTCAACGTCAAATGCTCTGCATTTGATGCCGCATGTTTTCTCTATGTGCGCAAAGCATCTGCAATGCACAGATTGCAAACTCTCTAAGGAAAGCTATTAAAGAGTTACTGCATCTTGATTACGAAATTTACAACACGAGTCACAGAAGGGAGATTCTCAGATCTTATTTTGCAATAGTTCGGACGACTTATCGGTTTCTTATAGTTTTAGATGATGTAGATCACAATGACCAAATAGATGACCTCTTAGTGAAAGATGTCCTTAGAACCAGTAGCCTGGTTATTTTCATATTTGGTTTTGTATATCTTTTTCCTAAAACATAGAGAGAGATTATCTCGTGGAGCGACTTCGAGATCTACACGACCAAAGAGCAGTTCCTCGATAAGTTCGGAGAAAACCCAAAGAAGGAACATCTGGTTATCAATAAAGCCAAACACAACAGATATTTGTCTTCTTTCCGGAAGAGGCCAAGGTGGGAGAGAAGGCCATCGAAACATATGTGGAGCGCATGAAATCTGAGGGTGTGTTTCGAGCTATATTGGTGGTGCAACAAGCCTTGACACCCTTTGCAAGGCAGAATGTCCAGGAGTTCTCGGGAAAGTTTCATTTGGAAGTTTTCTAGGAGGCAGAGTTGCTTGTTAACATAAAGGAACATGTTCTTGTGACAGAGCACCAAATACTCACTCCTGAATAGAAGAAGACATTATTGGAGAGATATACTCTAAAAGAAACATAATTGCCATGAATGCAAGAGTCTGATCCTGTTGCACGGTATTATGGGCTCAAGCGTGGTCAAGTTGTGAAGATCATTCGACCTAGTGAAACAACTGGAAGATATGTGACTTACCGTTATGTAGCTTAAATATAGTTTGGAAATGATCACAGTTTTAACATTTTGACTGACTACTACTTTGGGTAAATAAAATCTTTTTTTTAACCTTTGGGTCTAGTAACTGTGCCAATCGTGTTGAGATGACCTTTTTTTTTGTATATATAGTTCCAGAATCTAGCCAGTCTTGCTTTGGGGTTGGAAGTCTTAAACTATAAACTTTGTTAATTTATTTCTTATTTACTGCAAGTGCTGCAATTATGGAATCTGAGTTAAAAGTGTAACGCTGCAATTATGGAATCTGAGTTAAAAGTGTAACATACTGAGATGGTAGCCATTATTCTATGTCTCTCTGGCCTGTTTAATGTATGTCATCTTCCATCAGTCATATGTGATTTCATTCCATGCATTTTGAGTTTTAGTGAAATTTGAAAATGTGATGTATTAATAACATGCAATTCTGAAGTATATGATTGTAACAACTCAAATTGGCATAAAGACAAAATCCTAATATGTTCTGAATGCTCTTGAAATCATTGTGTTTTTATCATTTAAAATTATGATTAAAGGGTGTGGTTGTTAAAAATTCATTGAATCTTCATAATAATTGTCTTGTAAACTCTGCCCTGTCTAGTACCAAGTGACTACAAGTTATATTATGTCTTTAGCATTTAAAAAAAATAAAAATTACCATTGTATCTGTTGGTGTAGTGTTCCAGCGAAATCACTCTTGAAGTTTCATGATCTATTATTATTTCTCATTTTTTTTTAAGTGATAACCATAGTCATAGCATTTTCTTAAGTACCAGTGGTTAGATGTGGTGTAAGTTATTGAATTAAGTTAGGCAAACTTCTTGATATTATCCTATCTCGTCTTAAGCCATACCGAGAATGTAATTAGAAATTTAATCTAATTGTAATTTAGTCAGTAACCCGGTTATTTTTCTAACACTTAAGTTAAATAAAGGTAATGCTGAGAATTGCATTTGAAAACAACAAACTTCTTGATTTCACTGAATCAAGTCATAATCCCTGCCCAAAATTTGTGACCGATAATTTACCTCATTTATCATTGTTATAATTGCAATTAATCCAGACTTAGCATAACGCAATTATTAGCTAAATCATGTAGTCGATTATCTAGACATAAAAAAATCCACCTCCAATAAAATTTGCATCAAATGGCGAAGCATGGAAACCACATGTTTTACATGAAAAACTTAGACTTAATTTATATATATATATATATAACTTTTGGATTATCCGCTTTTAATATTACTTTTGGATTATTCATTTTTAAGTTTGTTTCAATATATATAAAGAATATATAAAGAGTTGAAGTAATATCCTTTTTCAATAAAGAAGTTATGGCATAAACATTTCGAGATTGGAATTTCTTGCAGTAAATTAAATGTTGGTAATAGGATTTTAACTTTTGGTTATTCCACACATTTTAAAAAGTTAGATTATTTTATTTGTTATTATGACTTTAACTTTTAGTTAACTTGAATGAAATTTAAATAATAAATTTCACTTTCCAATAATTTTTTTGGTGGTAATTGGATATTTTTTAAAACAAATTTATTATTTCATGAATTTTAAAGAAAATAATTAATTAAAAAAAATAACTAATTAGTAGATTATACTCTTGTAATCATTAATAAAATTATGATTTTAACTTTGGTTAGTTGCATGCTTTTTAAGAATTGAATCTATGTTTTATTAGAAAAAAAAAAACAAAAAAACATTAGTATGGATCTTATGGTTGTTAAATTTCTTGATTAAAGTCTAGAATTTTAATTCAAACTTACTCAAGCTTAAATTTCTATTAAGATTTAGTAGTAACATTAGTGGTTATTTATTGCCAGAAATTTTAAATGGGGAAATTTTATTTATTGAGACAGAAAACAAAAACAAAAAAAAAAATATGATGAAAATATGATGTAGATTTTGTTGTTACACTTGTGGTTAAAATCATACTTCTAAAGTAAAAACTCTTTAGCTTCTTTAATTCAATTAGTTATCACAATTCAATCATTGCATCTAAGAATATTCAAGGAAGTACAAATTATGAGAATGATATTTTGTTGTTATCTTAGCACTTTGAAGAGACAACTAAATTGTTATAGTCAATTTATGAGATATATAAGAAATTCGTTAAATGTTGACACATTGAAAACAAATAAATAAAGTGTATTCACTTATAAAAGAATTATAAAAATAAATCTACGAGGTCACATTGGTAATAAGAAGAGTTGGCATGAAATCACTAATAAATATAGTGATAAAAAAATAAAATAAAATAAAATAAAAAGTTGTTGACAATCATTGAGATATTGTAATTATATTTTAGAGGTTGTAATCAACTTAGTT
>SNQJ01S0195511.1:0-17510 GCA_010110895.2 Picea sitchensis | reverse complement strand
TATTTGAAACTGATCTTAGGACCATTTAGAAACCCTAACTTCCACAAGGAATATCTTCTAAAGTTTAGCGAACCAACATTTGAAAGTTTTGCGACATGTACACAAAGATCTCTCCTTCGTTTCTTCAAAATTTCAAGGTCTGAGACATCCTAGAACATAAGTTATCATGAAAATGCAAAGTTGATCTGAAACTGATTTCACAACTCTTCTCTTTTGGAATGATATTCAATCTTTGCTCATCCATTTTTCACACTTACACACTTTCTCTTTTTATACTTTTTCATAACCCTTCATGAAGGGACATGTCCATTAATTAACTAATTAATTTTCCCTTTTTTATTTTACTTTTCCAAATACCATGGGAAAATACCATGGTAAAATACCCAAACCCATGGGTTTGAAACAACCATTTCACTTTCTACTCTTTTACAGGCACCCATTTTTTAATATACTCGTAAACCTATATATATAAATCAATGTTGGAAATGTTGTGTGCATTGTAATGTTGTAATATGACATTAATGACAACATTAATCCTTTGACATCGATGACAATAATTCCAACAAGTTCAAGGTTGGATACAAATGTTAGAGAAATGGAATAATGAAAATCATGGTTCACCTTTATTAACCACCATCATGATCTACAAATAGAAAGTGTTTAATCAAGAAGAAATTAAATGCTTGGATTTGTCTATGGTAAATGGTGCTTCAGGCTAAATTTAGGCGGTTTATGTCTTGTGAAATTAAAAATTTATGAACATAAAAACAAGATGAGAAAATAGCAATTAGCAATTGCTTAAAAACCATTACTTGAGTGAAGAGTGCAAATCATCTTACTTAAAACCGATAAGACAAAATAATAAATTAGAACTTGAGATTATTAGAAATAGAGCCCCAAAGTCTAATGGCCACCCCAACTTCTCTATCTAGCAGTCTAGTATTCCTCTCGAATTCTTATAGATGGAAAGCATGTGCCAACTCAGTCACATACATTGGTAGTAGCTACTAGATTGGTTGAGTTGATAGGGTACTTGTGAGTTTGACTCGGCTTGACCAAAACACTAATAGAGACAAGTTGGTAAGGCAAAAACTCCGTAAATTTGGTCAAACTCACTGTAACTTGTCAGGTTTTCCAGGGAGGGCTAAGTTTTGCAAGGCTCGGCGAGTTTGATGGAGTCTTGTGAGACTTGGTTGAGTTCGGGCGAAAAAGCTCAACCTGTGTTTATAAAGCATAAAAACACATAAAACTCCACATTCTAATAGTTTTTTTAGTCGTTTTTTAATTGTAGGGTCAAAACAACATTTGAAGGGATTCTCCATCCAAAAGGCGACTACATTTCAGTCCTTTTTGTGGATTTCTGTTGCAATGAAGAGGAAAATCACCAGGCACTGGGAAATTTTCTCGGGTGTTCTAAGTCAATAAGGAAACAACATTTTTGAAGATTTGCATTGGAGTGGCCTAACTTGTCCAACTACATGTTAGATTTTCTTACATTTTCAGTAGCAATAGATTTACCAGAGTATTTTGATCTTCTTTTAAAATTCAACAATCATATACTGAAAATATAAGCAGGATCTAGAAGCAGATAGACAAGCACAAGAAGACACAAAGATTTATCTTGGGAAAACCCCAAACTCGGGGGAAAACGTAGCCAACTTTTCTTAGAGAGAATATTTTTGATAATACAATATAACCATGAACACGCTCTATTCACAAGAGCAAAACCAACAATGAAGAAACCCTAATAACAAGTACTTATCTCTTCTTCTTGTCAAACCCTAGTGAGGGTAGACAATTGGGTCACCTCACAACCCTAACACAACTCTTCTAGAGGTAGCGCACAAGAGAAATCACCAAGAACCACCAAGAACCCCAGTTGCAATGTCTCCTAGGGTTGCCTTAGACTTGCACCTCCTTTTCCTTGCTGAGATGACGAGTTGAGTGTGTTAAATGAGCAAAGGTGTCACCTTTATTTATTCTAGTTCAATCACTTTACTCGGGCTGACTTCTCTTCCTGGAAATTCTATTTCCACTTTATTATTTTCTTGTTGGTCGACTTCTCTTACCATAAATTCTATTTCCACTTTATTATTTTCCTCTGGGTCGACTTCTCTTGCAAGAAATTCTATTTCCACTTTATTATTTTCTTGTGGGTCGACTTCTCTTTCGGGGTGTACTTCAACTGTTCAATGGTCTTCCTTTGACTTCTTGGAATCTTCCTCTCTAAGAAAAGTTGTCCAGGAGGGAATACCTCCCGTTGTTACAAAACATCAACTCTCCCTCTTAGCGAGGGAGGTATTCTTCCATGATGTTCTCCTCTAATGGTCCCAATCACACCCATCCACTTTACATGGTATGGGCAAGACTACCACCATAGTTTCAAGACTACGCTACAAGTATCTATGACGTTTCTCCTCTAATAGTAGTCCCAATCACACCCATCCACTTCACATGGTATGGACAAGACTACCACCATAACCTCATTCACACGTAGCCACTTCACATGGCTTAGGCAAGGCTACACCATGGTCCCAATCACACCTAGCCACTTCACATGGCATAGGACAACATTACAAGTCCCAATCACACCTAGCCACTTCACATGGCTTAGACAAGACTTGTACCGAGCTACTCATTACTCCCTTAGTCACTTCACATGACTGATCCGGGAATCCCTTGGCTAAAGGGAGAGTGTCTGCATGTTGTAGGAGAAATATCACTACTCCCTCTCAACGAGGGTGGACATTATGCATCACACCAAGCTTGTCTCTGAAGTACTCATACTTCACTCTAGACAAAGGCTTTGTAGGAATGTCTGCTATCTTCTCATATGTGAATATGTACCGAAGTTATGCTGCTCCTTTCTGCACCATGTCTCGGATGATATGGTATTTGATCTCTATATGCTTTGACTTGTCGTGAAACACTGGATTCTCTGAAAGCTTCACACAACTTTGATTATCACAGTATATCAAAGTTGGCTTCAACTCTAGATCAAATATGTTAATGTTTAAGCTATTATTAGAGTTCTTTGCATTTTAGTAGATAACAATAGCATAAGATAGGATCACTGAGAAATACACAATCACAAGAGACACATCATTTATCCTGGGAAACCCTCATGGGGCAGAAAACCCAACAAAACTTCCTTATTATAGATAGCCAATACAATGCCAAGAGATAACACCCAACAAAACTCTTATTATAGATAGCCAATATTAATGCCAAGAGATAATCTCTTGAATAGCATTGCAAGTCCTCCCAAAGATGCTCTTCCAACTACCGAATCTTGTCTTCAAATGAACAAGTGAGGGGATATCTATGAGACTATTCTCCTTATTTATACATTTCTGGCATGTGCGGAAGTGTCTCTTCACTCATGTAATGATTTCACAATCAGGCGCTATAACCACCTTAACATAATATGGGCCCTTTAATATATTCCTCAATGACTTCCATTCTTGCCTATTACAATACATTTTGGATTCAATCTACAAAAGACTCCATTTGTCCCCATAATACGGCTACGATCAACTGCTATGGGATTGATCCAATGAATAATATATCAAATAATAATCGTAATACACTTTGCGCTTACATTATTTCAACACCCCTTAACAAGCAGCGGGTATTCTTCAACAACATCGCAGAGAGAGGATTGCATCATCAACAACATCGAGACATCATCATCATCAATATCGCCTTGGAACACCGACCGCATATCTATAAATCATCGGTTTCTTCATCTAAGAACATCGCCATTCCTGAAGAATGTAATCATCATCTCGCATCAATATGAATTAGTAGCAAACCAATACATCATTATAATAAGTAAAGCACGGTAATGGGCCTATCATCATAACATCGGACCGCTTTTACAACCGCCAAGCCGGGAAGGCATAGTGCCTGGCCTTTCTTTACGTCGCAGCAATCAAGCCGGAAGCAAGATACTATACTAGCTTTACATCACAACAATAAAACTGGAAGCAAGATACTAGTTCAAGCTTTTATGTCATGCCTATCGTTTGAAGCATAGTGTTAGTCTCATCTCATCGCCTTGCTTTACGTCACAACACAAGTTAGAAGCAAGATACTAGATTGGCTTAACGTCACAGCTGTCAAGCTGGAAGCACAATAATAGTCTCATCTCAACGCCTTGCTTTACGCCACAACACTCAAGTCGGAAGCAAGATACTAGATTGGCTTTACGTCACAACTCTCAAGCCGGAAGCACACATAGTCTCATCTCAACGCCTTGCTTTATGTCACAACACTAAGATGGAAGCAAGATACTGACCGGGCTTTATCACAGCTCCTTTAAGTTGGAAGAACAGTACTAGTCTTATCTCAACGCCTTGCTTTACATCACAATAAACACCTGCCGGGAGCCAAGATACTAGAATCGGGCTTTAATAAATCCCTGCCGAAGCATAGCAATTAATACATCACAACGCCTTGCTTCAACAATACAACACCTAAGTCAGAAGCAAGATAATAGGACCTGTTTACTGCCACAGCCTCAAGCCGGAAGCTAATGCGACTACCACATCATTAATTCCCTTTCGAGAAGGTCCTTCGACTATACCTCAAGCTTATGTCGAAGTGCTCAAAATTTTACACTCCGGATAGAGGCTTCGCTTCCATGGGTGTATTCATGGACTTGTGCTCCAACATGTCGAATCTCGATTCTCGATCAAGATACTTCCCTTACATGAAGATCCTCCGTGGTTGAAATAATGTAACTGCACTAAGAGCATTCTATTATTATTGGATTAAACTCTAATATGGATTAATCATGTCATTATTATTATTGTTGTTATTGGATTAATCCCCATTGTGGATTAATCTCATGTCTATGAATTGTATAAGGACCAAATCCCTAAGTGGATTGGTCATCTGGACAACTATATAAGGCAAAAAAGAAGTTATCTCAACAAGCCATTATGGAAGACCCAAAATTAATTAAAGGTGGGTTTACCCACCCAGAGTGAGAGGTCACTTTGCCATTGTGACCTTCAACGCCTTGTGGAGTAAATAAGATACCACCTCAAATACACAACTCACTGGGCTTTCATTTTATGAGGCAAGTTTCCACTACCGAGAGAGGAGAAGAAGAGTGGCATCTCTTGGGGAGGACTCTTCGTATTGGTTTGAGTTATCTCTTGAACATTGTATAAGCTTATTTATGATAAGAATCTTTGTCGGTTTTCCCAGAGGGTTCCCAGATAAAATGCTATGTCTCGTGAATGTGTATTTCTGCTACTCGTTCTTATTATGCTCTTATTCATTGAAATGCAAGAACTATAATAATGCATAAACATTAACATGGTATCGAGCCAACCTGAAGAAAGCACTATTTGCAAGAAGAAAATCGTCATCACAAGAATATTCTGCTAAATTGGTTTTGAAAAAGTATCTCTCTTCAACCCCCTAACCTCCTAGAAAGTCGCACCCTCCCCCAAGGATCAATATGGCACCTGAGGGCACTTTTCGCATCGGATCTTCCTGAAAGTGAAACCCTAGTTTCACTGTGAAAACCAGCCTACCGTAAGTACTAGAAGCACCATCTAAACTGAAATCAGATTTGACGGTAAAATTTGGATTTCTTAGATCCTAGGACACCGTGCTACTCACTGCAAGCTTAATTCCCAGTAAGGTCAAAACTTGATTTGAGATTTTCACCTTTGGTTTTTTTTGCCGAAAGTACAAGATGTCTCAAGCACAAAGCTTGTTGAGAAACTAGAAGGCATAGACAACTTCGATGCCTGGAAGTATAGGGGATCGGTCTGATCCTTGTATAGAATGACCTATCAAGATTTAATATCGTTAGGCTAGCGGAGGAACTTGAATATGCCGTAGAGAAAGCGAAGTATCATAAGGACTCAATCAGGGCTCCGAGAATCATTGCAAATTCAATCAAAGACCAATTGATCCCCGTACTATCACAAAGAAAACTCATGAAATGGGTTTACGCTCTAAGCAAACTTTAGGAAGGAAAGAACATCAATCAAAGATGAATCAAGAACTCAGCTGAAGAATACCAAGATGCAGAAAGGAGAAATGATTCAAGAATATTTCTTGAATCATTTCTCCTTTCTCAGAAATAAAAGAATAGTTTAAAGCGATTGGAGACACCATCGGTGAAGACAAATTTGTAATAACCACCTTAAATGGTCTCATTAATAATAAGACCTTTGGGATTTCATCCAAATGATGTGTGGTAGAAAGGAGAAACCATTGAGAGCTTCCATGGAAAGAATGCACCCAAGAAGAGACAAGGGTAGCTAACCATAAAGCACTACTAGCAAGGGACGAAGGATCGCTCTTAGCTACTAATACAAAACGAGGATGAAGAAACCTACTTCAAAAGGGAATATCATAGAGAACTTAACCATCAAAACAAGTTCAACAACCAAGAATCTCATTCAAGAAATTCTCAAAAGAAAGGACAACGCAAGGACGAGACTTCATCTATACAATGTTATCATTGTGATAAGATGGACAATAAGGCTTAATTATTGTCCAGTCGTAAGAGAAGAGTACAAGAGGAAGCACAAAAGGCAACATTCACATTTCGTCAAGATGAAGAAACCACCCATGAAGATGATTATGACCGACTTGATCTCTCACTCTCTACGATCCTCATGATCGAATTCGAGAGGACATGGCTCATTGATAACTGTGCATCAAAACATAAGGACTCCGCAAGAAAATAATACTCTCTCTTGTATTTTGTAAAAGAAGTTTTCTCAGAAAGTAACTCTTTGGAGATGATTATCAATATCCCATCAAGGGAATAGGAGAATCAAACTAAAAGCTAGATTTAGAAAACTCACACCAGAAGGACGTGCATTCTATGTACCGCCCAGCAGAAGAACTACTCCACGCCTTTGTGACAAGAAAGACTATAGAGCTGTTTTCATAGATGGAGAGAAGTTCTTTATGTGGGCTAAGGGAGAAACCTGAAATGAAGCAAACATGCCACTAAGTGAGGAAATGGTTTGTATATAAGGTAAGAACATCACGAACCCCTTTCCAAAGAGGGACAACAAAGCAGAAGAAGAATTGGAACTCATCCATTCCGACGCAGGTGGCTCAAATGCCATCATCCTCCAATAGCTGGGTATAAGCATTGTGTATCATTTATTGATGATTATTCTGTAGACCCGGATATATATTTCTTAAAATCTAAAAGATGAAGTATTCAATAAATTCAAGGAATTCAAAGCCTTGATGTAGAATCTTTTCAAAGAAAGATTAAGATACTCCGTGTCGACAATGGAGGAGAATATACCTCAAGGAGTTCAGAACTTCTGCAGAGATGTCGATCAAGAGGGAACTCACTACTCCCCTATAACTGCAACAAAACGGTGTAGCCGAAGCAAGAATAGAACAATATGGAAGCAGTGAAGACTATGATTCACCATCAAGATCTTCCTGTATAAGATCATGGGCGTAAGAATGGTAAATCAAGTGCAAAGTAATATATCATCCCATAGTGCACTTGGGTTCAAGTGACCCTGTAAGAAATGCTCCACTGAGCAGCTTTAGATGTTTTACCCCAAAATATTTCTGGTTGTCCAAGAATATCCATACCGAAGAGAAAAGGAACAAGTTGGAACCTCAAAAGAAGGGAATATTTGTGGATAATGTGAGGGATCCAAGGGTCTTCGGGACTCCATACATACCCGGCTTCACCGCTTTTGAGATCACTAGACGGACCTTTGATGAAAAAAGAATTACTAAGAAATCGAGAAGATGCCACTTTGAAGAAGTATAAGGAAGAGGAACCTGGTCCTGTGATGTAATCCATGAGGGAAGTTCCCAGTCGCAGAATCTGTAAGGGAAGTCATAGCTTCACATGATGAGGAGACTCCTGAAGAACACGATATAAATGTGGGTTCAAGAACCTCTCTCGTCGACCTTCTCCCATAAAATATAGCCTGCTTGGGAAAGAGAGCTATTCAAGATGGAGATAAGTACAATGTTCCTGCATGAACCACTTAGATGTGAAAAAAAAAGACCAAAGCTATCTCCGCTATTTACACGGCTTTGATGTGCAACCCACTTGATGAAGAACCCATACGTTTGAAGAGGCCATCCAAAAGAAGGAATGGGCGATGCCATGACAGAGGAATACCACCCATAATAAAGAATGGATGTATGGGAAATAGTCTCGTAATTCAAAAGTAAGGATGGATATCATCAAATGGTTTTCAAATAAAACATGTCACAATGGAAGTATTGAGAAGTATAGCAAGATTTGTCGCCGGATTTTCCTGCATGAAAGCATTGACTACTTGAAGAGACATTTGCTCCTATGGTCAGATACACTTCTATCAGAACCATTATAGCTCTGTCAGCTAAGATGAAATGGAAGTCGCACCAGATGGACGGAAGACAACTCTTCCTGGAATGGTGCTTGAATATCGAAGAGGAAGTAGATATAGAGCAACCCCAAGGATTTGAGGTTGAAGATGTGAAGTCCTGCTGTCCTACATTGAAATAAAGCCGATTGAAGAAAGTCTATAATAGATTGAAGCAAGTCTCAGAAATTTGGTATGGCCTTATAATAGCTTGATTTGTTTAGGTTTTACCAAGAGTAAAGCTAGATTCAAATCTCTACTTCAAAATTATGGATAAATGAACCAGGCTACTTTTCATCAGATGTGGATGAATCTATTCTTAATCAAGAAGAAAAAGCTCTATCAATCGATCAAACAAAGACTTGCCGCGGTAATTTGAAATGAAAGACCTTGGTCTAGTGCATTACTTCTTAGGCTCTGAGGTGTTAAGGTAGTCCAAAAGAATCTCCTAACTGTGGAAGTACACTGGCCAAAATCTTAAAGAGATCTAACATGCTAGAATGCAAGTCGACATCGATTTGATAGGATGCCACACCTGCAGCATTGTGATTATTGATCGCTGGATGCACTGGACGAATAATTCAACTGACATCTATTTTGAACAATCTTTGAGTCGGGTCAGTAGAGCCTAGGGACGCATCTAGTGGTCAGAAATGATTTGCACTAGCATGGACATGGTCCCACTGCTGAGATTCACGACTGGCTACTGAGGGTGGACAGCAACATGATTAGTGAAGCTGCCATTTACGCAAAGGACACCGATGCCTGCTCATTGGGGATCACCACGATGATCGCAGTTAGGAAGCAAATCCACAACGTGGTGCTAGGAGCACATTGTTCTAGCCAGCTAGTAGCTGGCATGGTCGGAAGTTGTCACGAGCCTACTGATCGGAGACGAGAAATCACCATCTCATGGACAACGAGCTCTAATGATGCACAATCATGCAGTTCCATGATGCCCATGGACTGGCCTCACTCCCAGGAGAGCCCGGCACAGCACCCGATGCACTGTTTAGCCGACGCAGCCGATCAGCTCCCGGTCCTCTGCCCACCACTGAGATAAGCTCGGTATTGAACCCAGCACCTCCCCAAAGGGGAGATATGCATTCCTCAGCTTTGACCTCACACAGACTTCCCAAAGTGTGCATGAGCCCAGCTGCCTCCACCGATGAGCCAGACGAAGCATGACGCCAGTAGATCTTTCGCTTCCAATTCCGATCGAGACAGCCTGCTTTATCCTGCCACATCTTAAAAGCATGATTGCAGATCCTTTTTCTTCTGACCTAGTTGTTAGATCGAAAGCAAGATGAGTCATGCTCGACCTCGCTTGTTGATGTGTGCCACGACGTTTCATGTGATCCTTTTGCTCGGACCTCACCGGAGATTTAAAACAAGATAAGCCTGACCGAGGATCACGGAAAAGATGGAAAAAAGACAGAGAAGAGTGGAAAGGAAATGGATGGATGGATGGAAGGATGGATGGATGGAGGAAGGAATGGAAGGAGGATGGAGGAGGAGGAGGAGGAAGGATGGAGGAGGAGGAGGATGAATGGATGGATGGAGGAGGAATGGAAGGAATGGATGGACGGAGAGGAGGAAGGAGGAGGGAAATGGAATGGTCGGATGAAAGGACCCGGAATGGAAGGATGGATGAATGGAATGGATGGAATGGATGGAAAATGAATGAAAAGGAATGGAAGGAAGGAGGAAGGACGGAGGAATGGACGGAGGAATGGATTTTCACTACAACGCTTGTTGAGGATTATAGGAGCAGTGAGTTCCCTGATCCCAACATGTTTGTATAAGTTCACAAACTCTATTGAGGTGTATTCTCCTATCCCACCTCGAAGTATCTTGATCTTCTTCGTAAAGATTTCATTGTCTATCAAGGCTTTTGGAATTCCGGAATTTGTTGAACACCCCATCCCTTAGATTTCAAGAAAACAAATCCAAGTCTTATGAGAATAATCATCAATAAATGATACATGATACATACCCACCAATGGAGGATGATGGCATTTGGGTCAATACACATCTAAAATGAATGAGTTCTAGACCTTGCTTTGTTGTCTCTCTTCGAAAAGGGTTCTTTTGATGTTCTTCCTTGTGCACATCCATTGCACACACCTTCATGGTCAACCTTGAGTTCCGTAGACCAAGTGGACAACTTTGCATATGTATGGTAGCCTTTGTAGTTGATGTGAGCTAATCTTCTATGCCAAAGTTCAATGGACTCTCAAATGGCGGCCATGGCAACTTCTAAGGACCCCTTAGCTTATACAGTTTCATTTCTTCTTTTCCAAATGATGATTGTCATTTATGGTTTTTCCTTTAGTACGTTTCCTTCTGAAACCTTCACTATAATCTCACACCGTGGACTTCGAATGAACAAGGTCAACAAACAACAAGTAAGTGGCCATCCTGATAATATAAAGCATAGCATGAACAATCATCACAGAGCTCCTTTTGAGCTATACTACCTGTAAATTTGTCTCAAGCAGATTAAAAGGTAAGGAATACAATATGAAATGAGGTCAACACTTCATAGTGTTGTGATCAAACATTCCTCCATGGCAACCTCGAACTAACAGGTTTCTCCGACTGAGCCTTGTCCCTGGTGAATGAGTGCTTGCTTTTCTTCCAAGTCTCCTTCACTCAATATGACGAATGCTTTCTTCAACCTAAATTTCCTCTAGATTTTAAGACAATATGCTATCTTGATGTATAGTTGGGTTAGAGGATAGCTCTATTATCTCAACTTTTAATCCATCGCGCATTTTGACTCAGATTTTGATCAGCAGCACCATGGCCGCAACACTCATCAAAATAATGTCATAACAAGATGCATATTAGAATAACCACACCTCACAGTAATTGGTCCTCCTCAATGTACTGATCTTGAGATCCGGCCTCGAACTATGACAAGTGATCCCTTCTCCTTCAAATACCTTTAACATTTAACAATTTAAACATACATGAGTACATACCTTTGATAGCATTTGCGAGTAGTGGTAACTATCCGGCAAAGATCGTAATCATTACCAACTCTTTGAAAATTTCAAGGGTGATTGCAATTGGTACTACGACTACAACTACAACCTGCATCGCAACCACAATTGATACCGCGAATCGGTTCTCAGACCTAACTCCAACTGGTTTTAAGTGAGGTTCCCTACCTTTTCAAACTTCAAATTTTGAAACAATGATCCACATAATAGATGTGCTGGGCTGAGGCAAGTAAGATGGTGCAATAAGATTTTTGAAAATCCAACTTTTTACCCCCTCAAACTTGACAAACAGATTTATGGACTAGTGCTTCCGATACTTATGGTACTCTGGTACTTATAGGACTCTAGTACTTATGGTACTTCTAGTACACTGGTACTTTGTGAAAACTAGGGTTTCAATTTTCGGGAGATCTACACTCTGAAAAGTTGCATTGAGGATGCCATAGTGATCCTTGAGGAAGGATTACCACCTATCTTTCTAGATAGTTTTAGGGCTGAAATACCTTTACAACAAAAAAAAAGCCCTCCTAATTTGCATGTACCACAACAATGACTTTTTCACTTTTTTCTGTGAAAGATGCTCTCTTCAACTTAGCTCATACTCATAAAAGCATGTTTAAGATATTATTAGAGTTCTTTGCATTTCTAAATAGATAACAATAGCATAAGATAGGATCACCGAGAAATACACAATCACAAGAGACACACTCATTTATCCCGTGAAACCCTCATGTCGTAAAACCCAAAAAATTCTTATTATAGATAGCCAATACAATGCCAAAAGATAACTCAAATAAGTACAAAGAAAGCCCTCTCCCAAAGATGCGCCACTCTCTTTCTTCTCCAACTGTAGTTCTGAAATTTGTCTCTCAAATGAACAAGTGAGGTGGTGGTTCCAAGTGGAGGCGCTTAGCCTCCCTATTTATACAAGTTTGGCACATGTGGAAGTGTCTCTTCAAGTGTGGACTGACTTCAACTGGATGGTTATAACCACCTTTAATATATTCTTTTGGGGCCTCTTCTTTAATATATTCTCAGTCAATTTCTTGCCCTCATTTATTACAAATATATTTTGACCAATCCGCAAAAGGGGATTTGGTCCATTAATAATCGACATGATCAATCCGCAATGGGATTGATCCATGAATAATATATCAACAATAATCATAATACACTTTGCAATTACATTAATTCAACAAAATAACCCCTCGCAAGAAACTGCCATTAATCGCTGCTTTGCAACACTAGCTGTTGTATATTTTGTCTCTGTTGTACTGAGTGTCACCGACGACTGTTTTCTACTCAACCATGAGATTATGCCTGGTCCCAAACTGAAGCAACATCCTGATGTGTTTTTTCATGTCCACTGCACTCCTCGCCCAATCAAAGTTCGTATAACCTTGCAGTTTTTACTTCACCGTCCGAGACAAATATGAGTCCATATCCATGGTGAGATTTGGGTACCTTGGAAAGTGGTCCCCTTATGTTTGTGAGTCTCTAAACACAAAGGGGGAGACTATGTACCTTGTACTCTACCTTTATGTTCTAATTTCACTTTGACTTAGGAGATTTAAGTCAAAAGTGAAATTTTGTCACTTAAGGCAAAAGTGACATTTTATTCACTAAGTGGGTGAATGAAGGGACATAAAGTGAACTGGGAAACTTAACCCTGAGTGAGTTTTGAGGTGAGATTCTTTTGGAGAGATCTCACCCATTGATTAGAGATTGCTTGGGTTGATCCTAGCCTCCATCTTTAGGTTTCCTTAATGATGGTTCAAGAGGGGTGCATAGGGCCAAAGGAGGCTCGTTCCTTCATTTTGTTCACTAAGAGAGTTGGGAGAGGAGCAAAGGGATGAGGATGGAGGCTATGGATGAGGGAAGCTTAGGCACCTCCTTTCATGGAGGACTCATTGAGGCTTATGCCCTCTATTATTTGTGGTGTGTGTTCTAGCTTTGAGGAGGGCACACTCTAGGAGGAGGGCACATACTTAGCGGGCACTAGCTATACTTGGACGATCGCAGATCTGTCAATTTCAGTGGGGAGGTAGCACACAACAACTTGTTTGTGTGCAAGGGATTCTTCATCTGAGGAAAGAGGATCAAGGGCGCTTTAGTTCAGTGAGATTGGCAACAAAGGAAGAGGGCACACTTAGCTTGGGCGCATATCTTCTTGGAACCCTTAGCAAGGCTTGAGAGGAGCTTGCTACTTGTACAGGTTCCATTGTATTTGCTTTCTTGTTGTATCTCATGCTTTAAACATGACTTATATATACTTTCATTCTAAGCTAGCTTTCCCCAGGGGGAGGGGGGGGTTATACATGGTCGTGTTGACCAAAAATACTTGTGTCCAAATTTCATGCATGCTTAGTGTTTAGATCAGATGTAGGAGCTTGTTAAAATCCTAGAGGAGTGCTATATGTTTTGAGGTTTGCATGTACTAACATTGGGTTACTAAAACTACTTGCAAGGGCACCTTAAAAGAGCATATATCCATCCGTTGAGGGCATAATTCTTGGCAGATTTGAACATACATGTTTGTTGTCCTAAAATGCAGCAAATGACATATTTGATTGATGAAACTTAGAGCCCAACAATAGGTCAAAGACAGACCTATTGGGAGCCCTCATAATTCCTCAAAAATCTACATGGTATCATAGCCTTGGTGGCTAAGTTTTGTTGATTTGTAGAGCATACAGTGGGCAGTTTTTGTGGCACTGTTTTGGACTTTTTGGATAACCTCTTTTCACACATGTTTTGACAGGAGTGAGGCTGTACTCTTTTGCAGTGTGTAGCAATAATGTGAGTTTCAATGGATAGCCATGTCCGTGACTCAGATGCAGGCAAAGAATAGGCTAGGCAGAGCTAGCAACTAGTCCCCTTGGAAGACTAGGATCATATTTGTCTTGGAGGATCTTGAACTATGGGATATAGTTCGAGCTCTAGTGGTTCTTCCTCCTAGCACTGCTCCCTTGCTGGTAGCAAAGTTCAGGAAGAGGAACACCAAGGATAAGAGGATTTTTTTGATGCGGTGAGAGACCACGTCATACCTCATTTCACTGGGAAGGACTATGCCTTTGAGATGTGGGCCTCATTGTGCAAGTTGTACCAGATTCCTAATCAGAACCGAAAGATGGTTATGTAGGAGAAACTCGGGGGCGTTCAAATGCTCAATTCTGAGTCGGTGACTTCATACCTTGGCATATTTACACAGATTCAAGATGAGTTGGCAGCAATCAAAGAGATTGTGGATCCGAGATTTTTGTTGAGGACAACCTTAAACGACTTCTCCAAACTTTGGGGTAAATTTGTGCGAGGCATTTTGGCTTGGGAGCTCATGCCCAATTGGGAGAGACTCTGGGATGACTTCGTGCAAGAGGAGTTGAGATGCATCTTTGGGTCTTCATGACAACATCGTATATCTGAGAGTGATGAGGATCTTTCTCTTTGGACAAATGGCAAGAAGAAGGTCGGCAAGGGTGCTAGACAGTGTCCCGAGGGAGGGGCCAAACCACAGTAGAGTGGCGGTGGGCAAGAGAGGGACATGAACACAATGAGATGCTTTGCTTGTGGAGAGATGGGGAACTATGTTGGACAATGTCTCAAGAAGAAGAAGAAGCAACAAGATGGTACGACAACGACAACAAAGGAAGAGGAGTTCACTACTCAATTTGTGAGGGAGTGTGCTTTTGTTAGTTGTTGTTTTTCAGTTGATACACCATTCGACGGTTGGTGCGCAAACAAAGTTGAGGAGATCCCATAGATTGAGAGTGTTGTATCTCGTGGGACGTAGACTTAGTTTTCGAGGACACCATATTCAGGGGTGACTGGTCCACCCAGGACAACTTCAATTTCAGAGTTGTCGAGTAGACAAACAATTGGTGCAGGGGTTTCAGAGCATCATAGATTGATGAGTGGGGGCATGGCACTAGAGAGGCTTGAGCCTCACTTGGCCATGGAGACGAGAAAATCAACTTCAGATTCCACTTTAGATGGAAGTCACTTGGTGAGAGACCAAGTTGAGGATCTTGGTGAGATGCCAAGAGATGAGACTCTTGGTGAGATGCCAAGAGATGAGACTCTTGGTGAGATGCCGGGAGGTAGAAATCCTTGGTGAGATGCCAAGGTTGAGATCTTTGGTGTGATGCCAAGATCTAAGTGATCTCAGATAGGTGGAGATGCACTTCCATCTAGAGATCAAGTAGGTCGAGCAGATCTTTGTCAGAGACCACTTTTGATGACCAGGGTACATCCATACTCACCGAGTATTTGCCAGCATGCAACAATGTCCGCTGCAGGGATGAGATTGAAGGGGTGAATGACACTTTCCTCGGTAAGAGGGAGTGTTGAGATTTGGGTACCTTGGAAAGTGGTCCCCTTGTGTTTGTGAGTCTCTAAACACAAAGGGGGAGATTGTGTACCTTGTACTTTACCTTTATGTTCTAATTTCACTTTGACTTAGGAGATTTAAACCAAAAGTGAAATTTTGTAACTTAAGGAAAAAATGTCATTTTATTCACTGAGTGGGTGAATGAAGGGACATAAAGTGAACTTAACCCAAAGTGAGTTTTGAGGTGAGATTATTTTGGAGAGATCTCACCCATTGATTAGAGATGGCTTGGGGTGATCCTAGTCATCGATCTTTAGGTTGCCTTATGGATGGTTCAAGAGGGGTGCATAGGGCCAAAGGAGGCTCATTCCTTCATTTTGTTCACCAAGAGAGTTGGGAGAGGAGCAAAGGGATGAGAATGGAGGCTATGGATGAGGGAAGCTTGGGCACCTCCTTTCATGGAGGACTCATGGAGGCTTAGGCCCTCTATTATTTGGGGTGTGTGTTCTAGCTTTGAGGAGGGCACACTTTAGGAGGAGGGCACATAGTTAGCAGTCACTAGTTATACTTGGACGATCACAGATCTGTAAGTTTCAATGGGGAGGTAGCACACAACAACTTGTTTGTGTGCAAGAGATTCTTCATATGAGGAAAGAGGATCAAGGGTGCTTCAGTTCAGTGAGATTGGCAACAAAGGAAGAGGACACAGTTAGCTTGGGCGCATATCTTCTTGGAACCCTTAGCAAGGCTTGAGAGGAGCTTGCTACTTATAAAGGTTCCATTGTATTTGCTTACTTGTTGTATCTCATGCTTTAGACATGACTTATATATACTTTCACTCTAAATTGGTTTTCCCTGGGGGGAGGGGGGGGCGTTATACAAGGTCGTGTTGACCAAAAATACTTGTGTCCAAATTTCATGCATGCTTAGTGTTTAGATCAGATGTAGGAGCTTGTTAAGATCCTAGAGGAGTGCTATATGTTTTGAGGTTTGCATGTACTAACATTGGGTTACTAAAACTACTTGCAAGGGCACCTTAAAAGAACATATATCCATCAGTTGAGGGAAGAATTCTTGGCAGATTTGAACAGACATGTTTGCTATCCTAAAACACAACAAAGGACATATTTGATTGATCAAACTTAGAGCCCAACAAGAGGTCAAAGACAGACCTGTTGAGCAACCTTCATAGTTCCTCAAAAATCTACAATCCAACTGTACCATGTAGGTACCTCAATACATGCTTTGTTGCTATCAAATGTACATGTCTAGGCTCAACCATGTACTAACTCAATGTGTTCACTGCAAAGCATATATTCATCCTGTTGAAATAATGTAACTGCAAAGTGTATTCTTATTATTATTTGATATATTATTCATTAGATCAATCCCCATTGTGGATTGATCATGTCAGCTACTTTAAAAGGAGCAAATCCCCTTTTGCGGATTGGTCATATTGTAATTGTAGAAGGCAAAAGAAGAATTTGGTCCCATAATATATCAAAAAGGCCCCGAAACATAATAAAGGTGGTTATAACCACCCAGTTGGAGAAGTCGGCCCTGCCAGTGAAGAGACACTTCACACGTGTCAGTCTTGTATAAATAAGGACGCTAGCGCCTCACTTAGATACAACTCACTTGCTCATTTGTGAGACAAGTTTCAGAATTGCAGTTAGAGAAGAAGGAGAGAGAGTGGCGCATATCTGGGAGAGGATCTTTTGCATTAGTTTAAGAGATCTCTTGGCATTGTATTGGCTATCTATAATAAGGAAGTTTTGTTGGGTTTTCTTCCCCTAGAGGGTTTCC
>SNQJ01S0195510.1:10056-27566 GCA_010110895.2 Picea sitchensis | reverse complement strand
AAAAATATAAAATTAACCAAAGTGCCATCAATTCCCCTTTAGAATTTGTTCATTTTCCACATTTCAATTTTAGTTTTTATGTGCCCATTATTGGGAATTTCATAATGGTTCCACCGCACTTTGAGCCTCTTACCTGTGAAGCCCCATCGAAAAATCCTACTGCCCCAATCCAATCAAGAGTTGGTGGTCTATCAATCCTTTTGAGAAGAGTATCCTTTGTAATTTTTTGTTCCTGCGAATCCTGTAAAATGTAGTTACAAACTCTAATATTTTTTTTTTGTTGATATTCAAATATCATCAAGTTCCTATGCTTCCATACCTCCCAACTGCTAAAACAAGGGATTTCAATCCAATTTTTCTTTCTCTTTGACCAGTTAAGGAAACTGTTTTCAAAATGTCCTCCTTCCCAATTATTGACCAAATTTAGTTCCTTAGAGATAGTCTGCCATATATTTTTTATGAAATTACAATCCCTGAATAAATGTAAGACATATTATTCACTTTCCTTACAAAGCACACAGATGCTAGAACCTTGAAAGCCCCATTTTATCAAGTTATCCCAAGTAAGTATTATATGTTCCATCAATAACCACACAAATAGTGTTACCTTCATTGGTAGTTGTCACTTCTAGATCTTTGAGTACTGGAATTTTGGCTCTACTCCCCTATCCTCCATCACTCGAACTTCATATGCTAATTTAACATTAACTTGACCTTGTTTGGTATCCCAATACCATAATAACCTATATTTCTCATCATTTAATTCAATTACATCAGTTACCAACCCTTTAATATAGTTTATCCATTCATATTTTTTAGCTCCTTCCAGGCCTAAAGTTTCATATTTTTTCCACCTTTTAGAATTAAGACCTTCCTGTGAATTTGTCCTTGCATGAGAAAGACATGTACTTCCTTGTTATTTTAGCATTAATGCAAGATTCTTAGATACTTTATAGAAAGAGTGGGACCCAACCATAGGATCAACACCAATTCTCATATCTGTCCCATTCCTAGTCTTCTATACCAACCAATCATAGATTATGTTTAGCGAAGAGGTAAGGGATCTCGAGAAATTCAAAGTTCCATTCTAGTTTTTTCTCCCCCTCTTGAACCACTTCTCAACAATTTTACTTTTAAGATATTTTTGCATAATCACATCACGACAAAGGCCAGGCAACATAAGGCATATCCATAAGCTTTTCTCTGCCAATGCTTGTCCAAATATAATAATAATTTTGATTCCCAATCCACCAACCTTTTTAGGTTTTGTAATCTTTTTCGAGTTTGAAAGATGCATACCTTCCTTTTTGTTTTTACGAGACCACAAAAAGTTGAACATCCTTCTTTTAATATTGTTTAGTAAACTTTTAGGAATGTTTTCCAGTGACAACCAATACACTGATATGATTTCAAGTACTTATTTTACAAGTATGAATCTACCACCCAGGGTAAGCCACCTATGATTCCAACTTAGGATTCTCTTTTCAATTTTTTTCTCTAGCCAAAACTAGTCCACTCTAGTATAGCAATTTGGCTTAATGTAAAACCCAAGATACTTAAATCCTATATCTAATGGTTTAACTTCAAATGGAAATAGTTTCTTCAACAAATTAAGATCTCCATCATCTCATCCTACTTCTAAGAAACTAGATTTTTGAGGACTGAATTCCATCCCTATAGCCTTAAAAAATATATCCAATACATCCTTGTATGTTTTCCATTCAACAATGAATCCAATCGCAAACAATATTACATCATCTACAAACATTAAATGTGTAATATTTAACCCTCTAGCCATAGGAACACCCTCAAGTTTTTTATCCTGAACCCTCTCCTATATAATTTTTCTCAACCCTTCAATAACATGAAGAAAAAGTAGTGGAGATAAAGGAAAACCTTGCCTTAAACCCCTTGAAGATTTTAAAAAACATGTAGGATTACCATTGATCAGTACAACAAAGTTTGTTGATGTCACACAACCCATGATCCAATCAAATACTTATAAAATTAATCCAACATGTAGTAAAACAAGTCTAAGGAAACCCCAATCCTCCCTATCATAAGCTTTGACTAAATCCATTTTTAGAACCAGTGCTTTTAGATTCTTCACTTTTATGCTATGTAGTACTTCTTGTACCACTCCAATTGCATTAGTAATTTTCCTACCATCTAAAAACCCAAATTGTTCTTTTGATATACCATGGACATGGATGTTTTTAGTCTGGTAGCAATTATTTTTGTAATGATCTTGTAAACGAGGTTGCACAATTCTACAGGCCTAAATCCTCCAAATGGATCAAGGTTTGTTAATTTTTGGGATTAAGACAATACATGTAGCATTCAATTCTCCGGACACTTTCCCTACCCTTCTCGACTCTTCCACTACCTCCAATAATTCATTTCCCACAAGATCGAAGAAAGCCAAAAAAAACTCAACAGTCCATCCATCGGCCCATAACTTTTTGAGCATTTAAAACATTTTAAAGTTTTTAGAACTTCATCTAAGGATACTTGTTCAACTAAATTATTTCCTTCTTCCTCAAAAAACATCTTCAGATAGTTCCTTGATACTACAAGTTGATCTGAAATATCTAGGTTTCCCTGTGCTTTAAACATGTTCTCGAAATAGTCAAAAACTACCTTTTGAATATCAAAGTTGTTTGATATAGTAGTTTGATCTGCCTTAGTGATATCTCAAATGGTGTTAATTTGTTTCCTTCAGTTTGCATAAGAATGATTTTTTTTTGTATTTCTATCACCTGCTGCCAACCAGTTTACCCTAATTTTTTGTCTCCAAGTATCCTCCTCTTGTTTTAGAAGTGTCCTTTTCCTCTGCTCTTTATCCAGAATCAATAACTTATTATTTTCCTCTGCAAACCCTCTAGTAAAGTCTGAATATAATTTATCCAATTCTGATTCCAACTGTACCAATGCTTTCTTACCTTCAACCTTTTTCTTTCTTTCCCATATGGTTACCATGATTTTAAGTATTTTTAGCTTCTTTACCAATGATTCCATAGGTGTCAAGACCTCTGTCCCTAGAAAATCCACCCAACTGTTTCTAACAAAACTAACAAAGTCTTGATCCTCCAACGAAACTACATTAAATTTAAATGGATAGTAAACATTATCACTCCCAAATTCCAACTGTAACATGATTGACATGTGATCCGAGATATTGTCATTGCAAGTCCAGGATCGATATCTGATTCGTGAAGAGATAAGATTCTCAAATATCAAAAACTGATCCAACCTTTTTGCAATGTAATCTTGACATTTCCTTCCATTCCTCCTTGTCACAAGAATTTTTACTGGCTCAACATCCACTAAACCTCCAGTTTGTACCAAATGACTAAAATAATGTTGTAAAGGATCCACCCTCACAGCATCACCCCAAACATCCCTACTAGAGATGGTAAAATTAAGGTCTCCCCCCATTATTAATTTTTCCTCATTAAAAATCCCAATCCTTTTTAGGTATTCTCAAGAAAACCACTATGTCAACATACATCCCATAATAGTTGATCATCATCACCTTTATATTAGTGTATTTAACAACACCCTCCATCAAAATCCACGCAGGCATCAAGAACGCATCAAAGTAAACCTTGTAGGGATTCCAAGATGATAGTAGACCCCCCGAGAGACCAATATAATCAACTCTACATAAATTCCAATTAGGAAGAATTTTGGCAAAGACTTCTCTTTCTTTTGCTGCACCTACCATGGTTTCTTGAATGAATAGAACATATCGTTTATTTTTCTCTCAAAACCTAGTAAGGGTTAATGACTTTAAGGATCCCCCCACTCCCCTCACATTCAAGGATGCACTATCATCTTTTCAACCTATCCAGGTATTTCTGATCTCTAAGCACCCTAGGACAAGTTACAACCTCTAGACTAGGCATAGTTGTTAGTTCCTTCTCTCTTCCCATTTTCTTTGCACTCCTAGTTTTAATGGGAGAGAAATATGTTTCCATTACTACTAAAACCACCCCTTTAATCAAGGCATCCCCAAACCCCCGACCACAAGACACTTGATCCTTTCACCCCTCTGCCTTCCCAATCTTTTTTCCAGGGTTAGACAGTAACTCCCCACCAACAAAGATTGGTAACTGCGATCGAGTTATAACCTCCTTGTATAAAGGTAAAAAATTTAATAGGGACTCCTCCACTTTCGACAAACCAATCAGATTCAGTCTATTTAGCGTAATCAGATTCAGTCTATTTAGCGTTTGTAATCCCTGAGATGTCCTCAGAACCAGACTATAATTCGCTTCTTTTTTTACCACATACGAATTGCATACTCCCTTCCCTTCAAATCCCAACCTGTTATTACCACTAATTGTTCCCTCAACCATAGCAAGTTTAAATCCCTCAACCGGTTTTAGATTCTTATCGCGTACCACCATCAGAAAATCCACACATAAACCTTCCCTACCAGTCTCCCCTTGTGAACCCCCATCTCCCGAGTGCACAATAGTGAATAGTTTCTTTTCACCCGAAAAGTCTGTCTTATCTTTACTAGCGGGCTCGTTTATTAAGAAAATTGGTCTCCTCCCTTATCCTATCTCTGCCACAAAATCTATAGGCAAGTTTTCCTCACCCAATCCTGCAACAACCACTGGGTAATTATTCCTCACGTCCTCAACAATACACCCCACACCTTCCAAACACTCCATCATATCATTCACAATAGGACATATCTCCCTCCTATGTAATACCTTTACTTCCATCCCACCCTTCGAAGGTATCTCACCAACCTAAGGATCTAACTCTAATCCTGACTCCTCATGAATAATTAAGTTTTTCATTGAATTCATTTGATTAGGAAAGTAGGAGGGTGACTTTCCATAGTTTTCATCACTATCCACAGCTTGTGTATCATTAGAGCCGTTCCAAGCTTTCGTCTCATAAGAATTTTCCCTCATTGTCAGCCTCAAATTCCTAGCCGCAAATGAATTCTTATATACCCCTCCATCTACACATTGATGGTGCATCGGAAAGAAACACCAACATATTCAGTCTTTGTTGGAGCTTTAGGCCCTAGCAAATAATATCTATCTCCTCGGGCAGACCTTTGAAAGTGTCAATTTCAACCAACAACTTTCCCATTCGTCGATCAAGGGCCCCCACCTGTTTTAAATCCACATGTAAAAATTTACCAATAGCATTCCTGATGAGTTTGAAAGATTCTAAACTCCACAATGCAAGAGGGTATCCTGGTAAGAGCGCCCACAGATGTCGTAGTTCGACGATCTCTTTTTTGGGTTGAACACCAAGTGCCAACATTTCATCATTAGACGTCCATCGTTTACCACCCAAATCTGTTAGAGTACCCACTCCACATCTTCTGAAGTCTTAAAATGAAGCAGAACCAACCCTTCAGCAAAATGTAAGTCTCTATCACATATCCTAGAAGCGATCCCCAATTAGCTTAAATCCAGGCATGTATATCCTTTCCCCCTAGGGCCCAATAACTAGATTTACCCACCAAACCATGCATGGTAAAAATACTCACAACATCCATCGCAATATCTCTACCTAGAGTCATCATCGGCTTCCATTTTTGCGGATTCCACACCCTAGAACCTGTGATAGGCTTAATTTTCTCTCCGCTGCATAACCCACCACAATGACCCACACCTGGATTCTCCCCTACAACTGACATCTCTGCACCTTCGATTCCCCCTTCTCGCTATGAAGTACTCCCACCACCCCCCTTATATTGTTGTGTTAAAACAGTGTTTCCACTATCATCATGACCACAATCAATCAACACCCTGCTAGGAGTAACAAAATGTCGAAACTTCCTTGAATCTAACCTATAATGTGCGCGATTTCTATACCATCTACAATCTTTTCCACTATCTGCAGAACCATAATCAATATGTACCCCTCCAAGAGTAACGTTGTGTCAAAACTTCCTTGAATCTAACCTATACTACGTGAGAATTCTATAGTAGCCAGAGTCACCTGCTATTTGAATCACCTCTGCACTTGATGGTACCGCACCTTCACTTATCCCCATCATGTGTAGACGATTCCCTCCACCCCCTCTATCTCGTTGCACATCTCGGTCTCTCAACACCCCTCCAAACGAACCAGGGATTCTAATATTATCCTAATCTATCTTGTGCATCGGCCTAACCCCCTTTGCGAAATGCAAAAGATGGAAACATACAATCTCCTTCTCGACCTTGAATTTCACCCTAAAAATCGCTTCGCTATAAAAAAATTCATTTATTGCATTAATAGTACTGCTCCTAGCTAGATTGTCCTAAGGATGGCCAAGTGTCTCAAATTATGTATTGTTGGACCACTCAACAACCACTACCCCTAAATTCGCATCTGACTACCTTAAATTTTGTTTGTACCTTGTTAAGTCTTCCCTGTACTCCACATCAGATTTGTAGAATCCTTTATGGATCCATCAATGCTCCTCCGAAGAGTCCAACAATTGGTCACCTACGTTAGTCTCCATCTCATCCAGTATTTTAACAACATGCACCTATACCTACCGTATCCCCTATTCTCCACTCTCCACCAACCCAAATATCCTTAACTCTCATGGACTCATATACCCAGGATCTCGATCGAGGCCTCCGTAGGGGGCCGAGAAACCCTACCCCATCACAAACCTTAAAAGTAACCTAATTGAACGAGTGGCTTTAATTGATAAGTTAAGACTTGAACGTTATAGATGGTTTGATTTCATCCTTTTCTAAATAGGTTTAAGCAATATCTAAATACAATATTTGGTTAATAATGGTTTTTGAGTGGTAAGTTAGTTTTTAAAATTAAAACCAATTTATATACTTCAAAGATAATATTTTCAACAACAACAACATTCGATTTTTAATGTACAAGGAAGTGAATATTAAAGATAATATCTTCAACCATTGTTAACGATAGTGAAACATTGTCAACCAACATGGTCAACCTTAATCACTTTTGGTCAACCTTAGTCACATTTGGTCAACCATAGTTAATCATGGTCAAACCATATCTACAACCTCTCCTATGGTTAATATTAATGAACCATTATGAGTCATAGTCAACCATACTTAACTAAATTCAACCATGTTCAGCCATAGTCAACATGATCATCCATGGTTGTCCATTATTAACCATAGTAGAACATGTACAACCATAATTAGCCATAGTCAACCCTTCATGAATTTATAGTCAAATCTTCATGAAATCTATAATGAAACATAACCATGAGGAATGTAGCAATTCAACTATAGTTAACTACACTAAACCATAGTGAGACATGGTCAATCATTGCCAACTATAATCAAACATAGCCAACCATGGCTAACAATGGTCGAACATAATCAACCATGGTCAAACAATCATTAACCATAGTCAAGCATCATGCACCATAGTAAAAAATTATCAAACATAAACAACCATGGTTAAATAAGGTCTACCATAGTCAATCATGGTTAAACATGGTCTAACATAGCCAACCATCATTAACCATGGTTAAAACATGGTCAACTATATTAAACCATGGTTAAACAAGTTTATCCATAATCAATCATTGCTAATCATGGTGAAACATGGATAACAACGTCCAACCATAGTCAACCATGGCCAACCATAATCAACCAAGGTCAACAATAGTTAACCAAACTCAACCATAGTCAAACATAGTAAACCACACCCAACTATAATAAAACATGACAATTATAGTCAACCATAGTTGACTAAATTCAAATATGGTCAAACTTAGTAAATGAAAGTTGATAATCAAAAAAATTCAATCGGGTTAAGGATGGATTTCAAACATGCTTAATCATAGTCAACTATAACTAACCATATTCAAACCTGCTTAGTGAGTGATGATAAACTAAATTCAATTATAATAAAAAATTCACTACCAAAGTCAACCATTATCAACCATAGTGAAACATGGTTGACCATAGTAAACTAGAATCATCTTTATTCAACCATAGTCAACTATGCTAAAATGTGGTTGATCATAGTCACCAATAGTCAAGGGTGGTCAACCATGGTTAACAATAATCAAACATAATCAACTAGGTCAAACAATCATTTAGCATAGTCGAACATGGTGAACCATAGTCAACCATTGACAAACATGTTCAACCATTCTCAAACATATTCAATCATATTCAACAATTGTTAAACATGGTCAACATAGAAAACATGTTCAACCATGCCATGACCAAGCTTGGTCATCTATAGTAAACCATGGTCAAGCATGATCAACCATAATCAACCACGGTTAATTATGGTCATCCATGTTAACAAACATCCAAACATAGTAAACCATGGTGAACCATAGTTAATCATAATGAAACATGATTAACCATGTTCAACCATATCTAACCATACTCAAACATGGTCAACCATAGGAAAACATCATCAAACATAGGCAACTATATTCAATAGTGGATAACTAAAGTCAACCATAATCAACCTAATTCAACTATAGTCAAACATAGTGTACAAAAGTCATCACGTCAACCATGGTTAAACAACATCAAACATAATCAAACATTGTCAACCATGATTAAGCATAATAATATAAAAATTTTCATTTTAATAATATTATTTATCATAAGTAATATTAATATAACCTATGCACTAAAATAATTATGTCAAAATTATTTTATTAAATTAAAAATGATCTTTTGTGTATTATTAATTAAGCCGATAGGCATCCCCCTATTGGAATTGATGTTTTAATTAACCTTTTAATTACAAATTCCAATCTTATGGCCTCCCCCTATTGGAATTGATGTTTTAATTAACCTTTTAATTACAAATTCCAATCTTATGGCCAACAATTAAATATGTTAGCGTATCCTTCATTGTTGTCCCAAATTAATGAATGAGATTTAATTTCATAACTTCCTTGCATTTATGAATGCTTACATTTTCCTTGTTCACGTTTTCACATTTACTTAATATGATTAAGGAATTACTTCCCTAGCCATTGATTGCCATGTTTAATTGATTAAGCACGATTAATATGTATAAAGCGCTTCATTTCCACATTTAGTATTTATCTTGGATTAATTATATGGATTAATTATATGGATAACAATGAACACGATTTTATGGATGTGAAGCATTGCCACGTAAAGCGTTGGAAGTGAAGGGTTGCTACAATGTGAAGCGGTGGTTAATTTGGACGCATGATGTGTTTCAATTAGCATAGGGGTGGTTAAGCTGGATGCATGATGAATGTCACTCTCAATCCTCATTGGAGCATTTCAATTCTTTCTCCCGGTGCTCTCCAGGTTCAGTGCATTGCATGTTTGATCGTTTTTCGGACGTTAAACCTAGGATCAAACGAAAGAGTATAGTTTGGATTTTTTTCTTTGGCCTTCACCTTTTCCTTGGGAATTATTCTTAGTGTTCCTCACAAACTTATGATTTCTTGATTAAAATCAAATTCTCTTGGGCACCTTCTGAATGAAAAACTACAGAAAATTATACTGTTTTAGGTTGAAAGTCTCTAAGAGGAACACAGAAGCTTCGCCAACTAGTCACGAGTGATATTATCCATGGATGGAGATTTAAAAATTCTATAGTGGAGATTATGAGACTGAGTTTGCATCCCATTGATATCGAGTTTTTTAAATGTTCTCTCTTAGAAGTGAGAGGTGGTGTTAAAAACTAAAGTAGTATCTTACGCCACATGACTCTCTCTGTATTTGTCTCCATGCATGGGAGCATTGTTTGTATGTGTTTCTTTTGTACATTCATTGCCTTTTGAGAGGGCTCATATAAATAGATCGTATATATAATTTCTTTATATATACGGTCTATTTAAAAAACATGATGTGTGGATTAAATAGAAGAATTTCAAGATCTCATCATGCATATGTATATAGTGATTTATGCATGGATCAGATAGTGAATCAAGACATTTGGAAATGTTGTATCTACTTTTCAATTACTCTTGCAGCCTCATGAAATTTTAAAATTATATTGTTTTTAATATGCAAGAACTAAAGATTAGATCGAAATATATTTCATGTACATTATAGGTGATATTTTTATGCATTGATCAAAGTATTGATTGAGATATACAATTGTAAATATAATCATATATTATGTTGATTATGCGTGGTTTGTAATAACCAAAAATTAACTCCTGAATAGATGAATGAATGAAGGTTTTGTTATCCTTAACTATTATCGTAATTTCTCATGGAGTAGCTTCCATAATTAATTCTTACACAAAAATTTCGATAGACTTGTTGTAATAATCCTACATAACTTCCATACATTTAAGTTCGATCAATGGATCGTGACATCACATCAACTAGAAACTATAGTGGTTTCTCTTGCTCATCTTTTCCTGGAACAAACTTGTATTAAGAGACGATAAAATTTTGTTTTATTTCAACTTAACAACGATATTATACTGATTACGCCTTCAATGGAAACATGATCGGTGAATACAAGCTCCATTGGATACTTGTTGCGTCAAGAATAAATATTTTCAAAAATGGCCAACACGCCTTGGAACTGACCTTTCGGTGTTCGGACTTGAATCAAGACCCTGAACCACTACTGCACGCCCATAATTTCATTCATTGGAGAGAATGCATTAATAATACTTTAAAATTTTGATGAGACAATGACATTTATTAGATAGGGTGAGACTGAGAGACAACTAATTTTGAAGAGACTGTGTGCACTTGGACATAATCATATTAAAATTACTTAAAATCCTATCAAAATTACTTAAATACATTTAAGTTAACTTGTATATTAAAGATTACCATTTATTAACCTTTATTTTGAATCTTTATTTATTAACCTTTTTTACACTCACTTATAATTAAAAAACATTTAATTGCATTTCCTTTTTGTTGAGTTCTTGAAAATTAAAAACAATTGTATTTAGTTTCTATTCACTCTCAAAATTTTATGAATGTAACATCACTTTACATTTCTGAAAATTAGGATTTCTAAAAATTAGGGTTTATGTTAGGGTTTACCTTCAATCCTAGGTAGCAAGCCACCTATAACACCTTTGAGATCTTACATTTTTTTAATTTAGAATTTCTGAAAATTAGGGCTTATATTAAGGTTTATGGTGGAATACCTTGATGACATTTTCTTAATGACAATATTGTGGCTCTCATTTTTTCACTAGCCATTTTTTTCCCATCTCACCTTTTTCACATCTATTAAATGTTTTCACCTGTACTAACATCCTTTATAAAATGTTCTTATTTAACTTAACAAACATCCTATCAATGAATTGTGACTATAACTAAGGTCATCCTTTGAAATTTCTAGATTTCGTTCTCTTAGAATTTTGATTACATTTGATTACAATGGATACAATTCAACTTAGGAGTTTCCCCTTATAATTTGGATATATTTGGAAGCCCCAATTATGATATTAGGGTTTATGGTGGAAGACTTTGATGACATTTTCTTAATGACAATGTTGTGGCTTTCATTTTTTAACTAGCCATCTTTTTCCCATCTCACATTTTTCACATTTATAAAATGTTTTCACCTCTACAAGCATCCTTTTTAAAATGTTCTTATTTAACTTAACAAACATATTATCAATGAATTGTGACTATAACTAAGATCGGCCTTTCAAATTTCCAGATTTTATCTTCTTAGAATTTTGATTACATTTGATTACAATGGATACAATTCAACTTAGGAGTTGCCCCTTAGAATTTTGATTGCATTTGATATATAAGAATTTGGATATATTTTGAATCCCCGATGATGATATTATAAATAGATAATTAGAATCATTATACAATCGAATGATATACCCATTCAAGAACATATAGATTTCTTCTAACCTTACTCATGTGTTATGTTAATTGGAGACTTTAATGCTTTAGTAAATATTTAACCTTCTAATGTATGAATGCATTGACCAAGATGGCTTAAGAATTCTATGCATCATATATTTTTGCTTAATTTTCATTTTTTATTTACTAATTCTTATCATTTATGATAATTCATGATATGGTGAAAACATGTTTTAGCAATAAATGATTCAATTAATGCTTCATTGCAACAAATATTACAATTTTTCATTCACATTAAGATGGGCTAATATGTTCATAACAATGCGACATTGGAAAAAGCTCGTCACATTTCAATGTTAACCAACTAACTAGCTACTATGTCTCATCATGCTTTACAACTTTATATAAAATAGATGCATAATAATTAATTTTATTTTCGATATAAAATAAAATTAAAAGATGATTCCATACATCTCATTGTGACTAATATTTCCCAACTTCGCACTATGACGAACATTTCCCAATGTCGCCATGTGACGAACATTTTCAAACATCACAATGTGACAAACAAATCCTGATGCCGCATTTGAACGACCATTTTCCCAACATTGCAAAAGTAAAATATGATTCTACAGTGTGTCAAGTGTTTCCAAACATTGCATTATGATGAACATTTCCCTATGTCACATTCTGATGAACATTTCCCAACGTCGCAATGTGACGACCATTTCCCTATGTCGCATTGTGATGAACATTTCCCGACGTCGCATTGTGACATCCATTTCCCAACGTCGCAACAGTAAAATATGATTCTACAATGTGTGGAGTGTTTATAAACATCGTGTTATGATAAATATTTCCCAACGTCATGTAATGCTTCAATCTCAGTACACCTCACATTTCCTTCCATGCACATTAGAATGTTACATTCATGCAAAAACCATGTCATTTTACAAAACACTTTCCTTTGTTACATTTAAAGATATGGTTCATGATTTTCAACATATTTTTGATAGAGACGCTGGCAAAAAACTATGCAGAGAATGGATCCAATGACAAAGGGGTCGTCAAGTTTCTTTACACATTAATTGGTGTTGCAATGTCATAAATTTGGTTTTAATTTGGAATAGGTTTTGTTTTGTTTACCATTTAAATATTTTTTTACATATGTTGGTTTTTGGATATTATATTATATGTACTTAAAACCATTACATTTATGATTTAAAATTTCATTTTTTTTAAGATATTGACCATTGATTTTTATTATCTTGTTCAAAAGTCTATCAACTAAATTATCGTTGTCCATATGTTGAAATGTCACCTTTTTACTCAAATGCATAAACCAAAGATAATCTTTATTTATATCCAAATGTTAATATGGTTCTTCCCATTAAAATTGTTTATCTTTTTACAGGAAAAAAAAATTCAATGTAATATAATATAAGAATTGACCACTGAATTAATGAATGTTAAACATTATTTCATGGATTTTCAATGTTTTCAATTTAATTTGAACTTTTGGGAAGTCTAAAATATTGATGTTAACTTCATAAATTTAATATTGTTCATATTTGGCCATCTGACAAACTTTTTAATGTATACCGAAAGACCAACTTCACACATACCATATTTTCCTCCTCAAATATATTAAATAATACTGAGTTAATGGCAATCGATTTTTTACTTTTAATTTACCAGTATATCACATGGCTTTATATTTAACCTCTTCAAATATAACTATTCTAATATCTCTTTATGGAATAACATTTGCATTCGATTCTATAATAAGATTTTATTGATATGTTGCAATGAGATTTTTTCTTTTACATATCCTCCTCTGTAATTGTGACAATATTCTATAACATTTCTCTTTTCCCAAGCATATGCTTCTTCATTATGAAATATAACCCTTAAGAAAAGAAATAAATTTATATAACCCTCAAGTAAAAAGATACATTTATACAATCCTCCATGTAATGTTGCAATCTCAGTAAACCTCACATTTCCTTCCATGCAGATCAGAATGTGACATTCATGCAAAAACCATGTCATTTTACAAAACTCTTTCCTTTGTTACTCCTCCTCCGCCATCTCTTTTATAGAGTTTCCTAGACATTTGTTTCCCAAAACCCTCATTAGATTCCTTTTTCATTTATTTCATTGGGAAAAACCTCCCTCGTACACATGTCGCCCAATCCACTAGTTGCACCAGAAAATCAATTTTATTAATTAATTAAATATTCCTATTTCCCTAATCCACCTAAAATCGTTCCTAAAAATGCTCCTCGGTGTCCCTATATTCCCTTCTAATTCTTAAATGACTTATGCCTTACTTAATTCCTAGTTGAGCTCATAAATAGAAAGTTCCAAAGGCTAGATTCCTTGCTAAGTTAGACATCCCCACCCCTTTTTCGTTAGTTTCCCCTTTTCTTCAGGTTTCCATTTTCTTTAAGTTTTCCCCTTTTTATTTAAGTTTCCCTTTTTCTTTAAGTTTCCCCCTTTTCTTTTTAACTAAAATCATATTTACCAAGTGTATAAAAACAATCATTTACCCTTTTAATAAATTTAATCCACCTATATAATTTTTACTTTAATAACTAAAGTTTGAATTTTGTAACCCCTTCTTGTTATATGTCTAATTATTTTTGTTCAAAGGTTCTACTTAGACCTAGGTTTTAAATTCACTAGGCTTGGCGACAATTCTTAAGGGATTTTTTTTTATTAAACTTACTCATCACTTCATTCATTTTTAAGCCGACGAGGTCCTAAGGAGCCATAGTTTTCTAGGCACTAGGTTTATTAACTTACCAATTAAAATTGTGACGTGCCCTTCAGGACGCACTACGTGCTCCAAGGGTGTCACTCACCTCTTTCTGTTTTATTTGCATGACATTCCCTTCAAGATGCACTACATTCGCCAAGGGTGTCACTCACCTCTTTCCATTTTATTTATGCGACATTCACTTCAATATGCACTATGTGCACCAAGGGTGCCACTCGATTCTTTCCATTTTATTTGCACGAAGTGCCCTTCAAGACGCACTTCGTGGTCGAAGGGTGTTACTTGAATCTTGACTGAATTTGGTAGAAATAAAATGCCTGGAGTCAACTCCGTCAGGTAATATTGTGGGATACTAAGGACCTCTAAGGAATAAGGAGCCCACGTTATTGCACGCCCTTTAGAATCATTGTGAGTGACTATCACAATCTTCCCTGACGGCATCACAGGTTTCTCGAACTAGGCAATCATTAACCTACAGTTTGAGCCATGGAGGGAGTTCCAGTAGGCTATGGCAGGGCTGCTACCACACCACTCCCTCAATGTCTTTATTTTTTGTCCGTGACCCCTTTACTCCAAATGTGAGTCTAGTAGGCATGTTATCGTCAGCCTGCATCCATCAATGAATCATGTCAACAATAACAATCAACAACATAATATCTAATCATATGTACATATATCACATCAAGAACATCCAAACCCTAACAGTCCACTCCCTGACTCAATCCGGAGTCCAAGGGGTTTCATCGATGCCTCAAAATCCTCAACGTCTAGAGTCCTGCACACTTAGGAGAACTCAGTCAATAACACATGTCGATGTAAATGAAAAAAATTAACATATCATCAAATCCACAATATCTTATAATCATAATCACAACAACCAATCGTATATAGAACTGGATCACTTGCACGCAAGTGTCCTCAAAGAATAAGTTCACTCAATGCACGTAAGAGTGGGATGTTACAAAATATGTGACTCATGAAGTTTTAGTCAACTTATCATGATGACAAAGATATAACCCAAGGACTCTAGACCAAGGAGAAAAGAACCATATCTTATTTAAATCAAAATTTGAAATATGACTATAGCAAGAAGTCATAAAAACCTATAACTTAAGAAAACCTATGGCTCAAAATCAAAATTGAAATGTTTTTTTACCCTTACAATTCTATGTGATAAAAACTGGAATGAATATCGTCCCTCGATAAGTTATTATTGTTATCATTATTATCCTCCACTAATATTTTGAATTGGAAATGGAGTCATAATTACTTTTTCCTTCCTCCAATTTGGTATTAGAGATTAATTAAAAAAGTAGTATAGGGCTATTTTCATTGTTTTACTTGCATATGGCTATGTTTGAGAAATATTTGCACATTTTCTAATTCCTCTTTTGATATTGGTACTGACACTCTCTTTGAGAATTATTTTCAGAGTTTCTAATTCGTCTTTTTATATTGGTAATTGTTTCATTTTTAAAAGTTTTGAAGATCAGTTCTAGTTACTAGTAACTTCGGCATTTTTTTTTAATCACTAATGGAAAGTGGAAATAGATAGATTCCTTGTTACTATTATGGAATCTTGTAGGGTTAATACTTATAAGCATTAGGGTTCATAAGGAAAAT
Source organism: Picea sitchensis (assembly GCA_010110895.2). Lineage (NCBI taxonomy): Eukaryota > Viridiplantae > Streptophyta > Pinopsida > Pinales > Pinaceae > Picea > Picea sitchensis. Next base: position 11,384 of record SNQJ01S0195510.1, on the reverse strand, counting down.
AAAGGGAATATGCAGATATTTGTTCATGTTCTTTGTTTTCCTATATTATATCTGTAAATGTCTCTATTGTTTTAATATTTTTTATATACACTAATAATACTTTATTTTTTCTAATTATAAAGGAACGACACCCTAAGGAAATTCCCATGGAGGAAGACATGGTTGTACAAGCATCTGTTCAGGAACATGGATAAAATATTGAAGATCAAGTTAATGATCTTATGGAAGATGATGATGATGTTAATAACATAGTTGAAGAAGATAGGACAAGTATATTGATCCATGAGACATTTAATAATGATAGAATATATGATGATGACAACCAACTTGATGGTATTTTTATATACCTGTACTTGAGAAGGCAGGTCAACCTATTTATGAAAACTCCAAAAGAAGTCTTTTCTCTACTATATTGTTGGTGGTGAAATTAAAGGTTATGAATGGTTTTTCAAACACCTGTGTCACACAACTGCTAAGGTATGTAATATATTTTGTAACACTTAGTACATGATTATAAAGACTTTCTTTTTTCCTATATTTTTATTCTTATTTGATCATTTGTAAATTTTGAATGCAATATGTATGATCAATATTATTTACATTAACAAATATTCATTTTTTATGTTGTAGATTGTTAGGTGAATTTTTGTTACAACCGTCAAATGTTTTATGTCACACATACCAAGATTTACATTCCATAGTGAAATATATGGGAATGTAGTATCAATTTATTCATGCATGTCCCAATGATCATATTTTATATTATGGAGAACATGCATCGAAAGAAGAATTCCTTCAATGTCAAATTAATATATATCGAACCGATAAAGTAATGAAAATGGTGTCTTGCATGGTTCTTCATTATATTCCCATAATTCCATGTTTGTCGTGATTGTGCAGGTGAAAAAGCATAACAGAATTTATGGATTACCATGAAAAGAATAGAAGTAAATATGGTGTTCTTTGAATTCATTTGGATGGATCTGCATTTAATAATATAAAGGAAATATGGCTACATTTTAAACATGAACCTCGTAATCTTAGGATTTTATTGGTAGGTGGTGGTGTCAATCCATTTGAAGAGCTCATATCTATTTACTCGGTGTGGCCTATTTTGTTATCAACAATAGCATTCCTTCATGGAAGTCAATAAAGAGGGAGCACATAATGTTGGCAATGATTGTTCCAAGTATTTATTGATATAAATTTGTTTAACATGGTAACATCTCATTTGTCTTGTTTGTTTCATAATTATGTCTTATATTTTTTTGTGAATTATGGAAGGAGGCCAATCATGCAATGAAAGTATGATTCATTCAAATAGAAAT
>SNQJ01S0195510.1:0-10046 GCA_010110895.2 Picea sitchensis | reverse complement strand
ACATCAAACTTGTTAATGTTCTAACCCTCATCTACATATGCCAAAAAAATTTAATATTAATACAAAACTTAAAATATAATAATAATATATAATATTAACTAAATAATAATTTACAAATCTTTATATATAATCATAATTTTATAAATATAAATAATTCTTGTAATTTGAGAAGAAGAATGTTAAATTAAGATTATTTTAGGAATTCACTAAATTTTACAAAGATGTTCTCAATTTTATAATTTGAGGACTCCACTAAATTTTACAAAGACGTCTTCAGTTTTATTACCATTAAAAGACATATATCCTTTGGTGAGGCTCGGCAAGATGTCCTCAATTTTATAATTTGAGAACTCCACTAAATTTTACAAAGATGTCTTCAGTTTTACTAGCATTAAAAGACATGTATCCTTTGGCTTTGATGAGACTGGGCAAGTATAGTATGTTGTCCAATGTGTTATAATCGTATATTTGAACTTATCCATTGTTTTTTCTTTTGCTTTATTGAAATAATATACAAAATAGTATTACATTAAAAAACCAAATTAATGCTAAATATTATGTTCTTGGTCAAAGCTGCTACTATTTAATTGTGGAATAGGCATTGTTGCAAGAAAGTCCTCCAAAGAAAACTGAAAACAATCACATACCGTTTCAAGTATATTATTAATGGAAGTTGAGGAGAGACTCAGAAATATTTATTTGGATGCTACCATGTAGTCTTCGTATTAAACTTTTCTACAACTTTGGTAAAGAAGATATTACAAATGTTTCTAACTTCATCCGCAATATGAATTTATTATTTTATGTTTTTAAAGTTGATTTGATTAAACTTCATCGTAAATGAATTTATTGTTTTTTGTTTTCAAAGTTGATTTAATTTTTTTTCTTTTGAATTTATTACTTTATGTTTTTCTAGTTGATTTAATTTGTTTTTTGTTTTTTTCAACTAATTAATACTAATAACCTCGGATGCAATAAGTTCAAAAGATTGTTTTGGATACTACTAGATGGTCTTCATTTCTCACGATTGAAATCAACACATGTCTGTCTTCTTTTTTCAGATCATACAAAATGTAAACATGATCCAAAAATCTTATCTCTTTTGACTCCTATCCAACATTGATCATGTAGTCACCACTGAGTACACATCTATATTCAAAATAAACAGAAAATTATGACCTCCTTATGTCTGTAATTTACAAAAGTTTCAAAACAAAGAGTATCCTAATGACTGATATCAATTATTTCAACAATTTCTTGTTGTCCATCTGAAACATGTGAGAAATATATAATGCCTTCCTCCAAAAGCAATGCTTCCTTTGATAGTTGATCAATAATCTCACTCTTAGTTCTATAGATATGTTGAGCTTTGATTTGCTGAAAATGTCTTCTCAACGTTCTAATCTTTGACATCTAGGGCTACAAAGATATCACCTAAATATTATTATCATTAGTATACCAATCGATAATAACCTTAGAATCACCCATCAATAGTAACCTTGGTACCTCTTTAAAATAAAAAAAATATAAAATTAACCAAAGTGCCATCAATTCCCCTTTAGAATTTGTTCATTTTCCACATTTCAATTTTAGTTTTTATGTGCCCATTATTGGGAATTTCATAATGGTTCCACCGCACTTTGAGCCTCTTACCTGTGAAGCCCCATCGAAAAATCCTACTGCCCCAATCCAATCAAGAGTTGGTGGTCTATCAATCCTTTTGAGAAGAGTATCCTTTGTAATTTTTTGTTCCTGCGAATCCTGTAAAATGTAGTTACAAACTCTAATATTTTTTTTTTGTTGATATTCAAATATCATCAAGTTCCTATGCTTCCATACCTCCCAACTGCTAAAACAAGGGATTTCAATCCAATTTTTCTTTCTCTTTGACCAGTTAAGGAAACTGTTTTCAAAATGTCCTCCTTCCCAATTATTGACCAAATTTAGTTCCTTAGAGATAGTCTGCCATATATTTTTTATGAAATTACAATCCCTGAATAAATGTAAGACATATTATTCACTTTCCTTACAAAGCACACAGATGCTAGAACCTTGAAAGCCCCATTTTATCAAGTTATCCCAAGTAAGTATTATATGTTCCATCAATAACCACACAAATAGTGTTACCTTCATTGGTAGTTGTCACTTCTAGATCTTTGAGTACTGGAATTTTGGCTCTACTCCCCTATCCTCCATCACTCGAACTTCATATGCTAATTTAACATTAACTTGACCTTGTTTGGTATCCCAATACCATAATAACCTATATTTCTCATCATTTAATTCAATTACATCAGTTACCAACCCTTTAATATAGTTTATCCATTCATATTTTTTAGCTCCTTCCAGGCCTAAAGTTTCATATTTTTTCCACCTTTTAGAATTAAGACCTTCCTGTGAATTTGTCCTTGCATGAGAAAGACATGTACTTCCTTGTTATTTTAGCATTAATGCAAGATTCTTAGATACTTTATAGAAAGAGTGGGACCCAACCATAGGATCAACACCAATTCTCATATCTGTCCCATTCCTAGTCTTCTATACCAACCAATCATAGATTATGTTTAGCGAAGAGGTAAGGGATCTCGAGAAATTCAAAGTTCCATTCTAGTTTTTTCTCCCCCTCTTGAACCACTTCTCAACAATTTTACTTTTAAGATATTTTTGCATAATCACATCACGACAAAGGCCAGGCAACATAAGGCATATCCATAAGCTTTTCTCTGCCAATGCTTGTCCAAATATAATAATAATTTTGATTCCCAATCCACCAACCTTTTTAGGTTTTGTAATCTTTTTCGAGTTTGAAAGATGCATACCTTCCTTTTTGTTTTTACGAGACCACAAAAAGTTGAACATCCTTCTTTTAATATTGTTTAGTAAACTTTTAGGAATGTTTTCCAGTGACAACCAATACACTGATATGATTTCAAGTACTTATTTTACAAGTATGAATCTACCACCCAGGGTAAGCCACCTATGATTCCAACTTAGGATTCTCTTTTCAATTTTTTTCTCTAGCCAAAACTAGTCCACTCTAGTATAGCAATTTGGCTTAATGTAAAACCCAAGATACTTAAATCCTATATCTAATGGTTTAACTTCAAATGGAAATAGTTTCTTCAACAAATTAAGATCTCCATCATCTCATCCTACTTCTAAGAAACTAGATTTTTGAGGACTGAATTCCATCCCTATAGCCTTAAAAAATATATCCAATACATCCTTGTATGTTTTCCATTCAACAATGAATCCAATCGCAAACAATATTACATCATCTACAAACATTAAATGTGTAATATTTAACCCTCTAGCCATAGGAACACCCTCAAGTTTTTTATCCTGAACCCTCTCCTATATAATTTTTCTCAACCCTTCAATAACATGAAGAAAAAGTAGTGGAGATAAAGGAAAACCTTGCCTTAAACCCCTTGAAGATTTTAAAAAACATGTAGGATTACCATTGATCAGTACAACAAAGTTTGTTGATGTCACACAACCCATGATCCAATCAAATACTTATAAAATTAATCCAACATGTAGTAAAACAAGTCTAAGGAAACCCCAATCCTCCCTATCATAAGCTTTGACTAAATCCATTTTTAGAACCAGTGCTTTTAGATTCTTCACTTTTATGCTATGTAGTACTTCTTGTACCACTCCAATTGCATTAGTAATTTTCCTACCATCTAAAAACCCAAATTGTTCTTTTGATATACCATGGACATGGATGTTTTTAGTCTGGTAGCAATTATTTTTGTAATGATCTTGTAAACGAGGTTGCACAATTCTACAGGCCTAAATCCTCCAAATGGATCAAGGTTTGTTAATTTTTGGGATTAAGACAATACATGTAGCATTCAATTCTCCGGACACTTTCCCTACCCTTCTCGACTCTTCCACTACCTCCAATAATTCATTTCCCACAAGATCGAAGAAAGCCAAAAAAAACTCAACAGTCCATCCATCGGCCCATAACTTTTTGAGCATTTAAAACATTTTAAAGTTTTTAGAACTTCATCTAAGGATACTTGTTCAACTAAATTATTTCCTTCTTCCTCAAAAAACATCTTCAGATAGTTCCTTGATACTACAAGTTGATCTGAAATATCTAGGTTTCCCTGTGCTTTAAACATGTTCTCGAAATAGTCAAAAACTACCTTTTGAATATCAAAGTTGTTTGATATAGTAGTTTGATCTGCCTTAGTGATATCTCAAATGGTGTTAATTTGTTTCCTTCAGTTTGCATAAGAATGATTTTTTTTTGTATTTCTATCACCTGCTGCCAACCAGTTTACCCTAATTTTTTGTCTCCAAGTATCCTCCTCTTGTTTTAGAAGTGTCCTTTTCCTCTGCTCTTTATCCAGAATCAATAACTTATTATTTTCCTCTGCAAACCCTCTAGTAAAGTCTGAATATAATTTATCCAATTCTGATTCCAACTGTACCAATGCTTTCTTACCTTCAACCTTTTTCTTTCTTTCCCATATGGTTACCATGATTTTAAGTATTTTTAGCTTCTTTACCAATGATTCCATAGGTGTCAAGACCTCTGTCCCTAGAAAATCCACCCAACTGTTTCTAACAAAACTAACAAAGTCTTGATCCTCCAACGAAACTACATTAAATTTAAATGGATAGTAAACATTATCACTCCCAAATTCCAACTGTAACATGATTGACATGTGATCCGAGATATTGTCATTGCAAGTCCAGGATCGATATCTGATTCGTGAAGAGATAAGATTCTCAAATATCAAAAACTGATCCAACCTTTTTGCAATGTAATCTTGACATTTCCTTCCATTCCTCCTTGTCACAAGAATTTTTACTGGCTCAACATCCACTAAACCTCCAGTTTGTACCAAATGACTAAAATAATGTTGTAAAGGATCCACCCTCACAGCATCACCCCAAACATCCCTACTAGAGATGGTAAAATTAAGGTCTCCCCCCATTATTAATTTTTCCTCATTAAAAATCCCAATCCTTTTTAGGTATTCTCAAGAAAACCACTATGTCAACATACATCCCATAATAGTTGATCATCATCACCTTTATATTAGTGTATTTAACAACACCCTCCATCAAAATCCACGCAGGCATCAAGAACGCATCAAAGTAAACCTTGTAGGGATTCCAAGATGATAGTAGACCCCCCGAGAGACCAATATAATCAACTCTACATAAATTCCAATTAGGAAGAATTTTGGCAAAGACTTCTCTTTCTTTTGCTGCACCTACCATGGTTTCTTGAATGAATAGAACATATCGTTTATTTTTCTCTCAAAACCTAGTAAGGGTTAATGACTTTAAGGATCCCCCCACTCCCCTCACATTCAAGGATGCACTATCATCTTTTCAACCTATCCAGGTATTTCTGATCTCTAAGCACCCTAGGACAAGTTACAACCTCTAGACTAGGCATAGTTGTTAGTTCCTTCTCTCTTCCCATTTTCTTTGCACTCCTAGTTTTAATGGGAGAGAAATATGTTTCCATTACTACTAAAACCACCCCTTTAATCAAGGCATCCCCAAACCCCCGACCACAAGACACTTGATCCTTTCACCCCTCTGCCTTCCCAATCTTTTTTCCAGGGTTAGACAGTAACTCCCCACCAACAAAGATTGGTAACTGCGATCGAGTTATAACCTCCTTGTATAAAGGTAAAAAATTTAATAGGGACTCCTCCACTTTCGACAAACCAATCAGATTCAGTCTATTTAGCGTAATCAGATTCAGTCTATTTAGCGTTTGTAATCCCTGAGATGTCCTCAGAACCAGACTATAATTCGCTTCTTTTTTTACCACATACGAATTGCATACTCCCTTCCCTTCAAATCCCAACCTGTTATTACCACTAATTGTTCCCTCAACCATAGCAAGTTTAAATCCCTCAACCGGTTTTAGATTCTTATCGCGTACCACCATCAGAAAATCCACACATAAACCTTCCCTACCAGTCTCCCCTTGTGAACCCCCATCTCCCGAGTGCACAATAGTGAATAGTTTCTTTTCACCCGAAAAGTCTGTCTTATCTTTACTAGCGGGCTCGTTTATTAAGAAAATTGGTCTCCTCCCTTATCCTATCTCTGCCACAAAATCTATAGGCAAGTTTTCCTCACCCAATCCTGCAACAACCACTGGGTAATTATTCCTCACGTCCTCAACAATACACCCCACACCTTCCAAACACTCCATCATATCATTCACAATAGGACATATCTCCCTCCTATGTAATACCTTTACTTCCATCCCACCCTTCGAAGGTATCTCACCAACCTAAGGATCTAACTCTAATCCTGACTCCTCATGAATAATTAAGTTTTTCATTGAATTCATTTGATTAGGAAAGTAGGAGGGTGACTTTCCATAGTTTTCATCACTATCCACAGCTTGTGTATCATTAGAGCCGTTCCAAGCTTTCGTCTCATAAGAATTTTCCCTCATTGTCAGCCTCAAATTCCTAGCCGCAAATGAATTCTTATATACCCCTCCATCTACACATTGATGGTGCATCGGAAAGAAACACCAACATATTCAGTCTTTGTTGGAGCTTTAGGCCCTAGCAAATAATATCTATCTCCTCGGGCAGACCTTTGAAAGTGTCAATTTCAACCAACAACTTTCCCATTCGTCGATCAAGGGCCCCCACCTGTTTTAAATCCACATGTAAAAATTTACCAATAGCATTCCTGATGAGTTTGAAAGATTCTAAACTCCACAATGCAAGAGGGTATCCTGGTAAGAGCGCCCACAGATGTCGTAGTTCGACGATCTCTTTTTTGGGTTGAACACCAAGTGCCAACATTTCATCATTAGACGTCCATCGTTTACCACCCAAATCTGTTAGAGTACCCACTCCACATCTTCTGAAGTCTTAAAATGAAGCAGAACCAACCCTTCAGCAAAATGTAAGTCTCTATCACATATCCTAGAAGCGATCCCCAATTAGCTTAAATCCAGGCATGTATATCCTTTCCCCCTAGGGCCCAATAACTAGATTTACCCACCAAACCATGCATGGTAAAAATACTCACAACATCCATCGCAATATCTCTACCTAGAGTCATCATCGGCTTCCATTTTTGCGGATTCCACACCCTAGAACCTGTGATAGGCTTAATTTTCTCTCCGCTGCATAACCCACCACAATGACCCACACCTGGATTCTCCCCTACAACTGACATCTCTGCACCTTCGATTCCCCCTTCTCGCTATGAAGTACTCCCACCACCCCCCTTATATTGTTGTGTTAAAACAGTGTTTCCACTATCATCATGACCACAATCAATCAACACCCTGCTAGGAGTAACAAAATGTCGAAACTTCCTTGAATCTAACCTATAATGTGCGCGATTTCTATACCATCTACAATCTTTTCCACTATCTGCAGAACCATAATCAATATGTACCCCTCCAAGAGTAACGTTGTGTCAAAACTTCCTTGAATCTAACCTATACTACGTGAGAATTCTATAGTAGCCAGAGTCACCTGCTATTTGAATCACCTCTGCACTTGATGGTACCGCACCTTCACTTATCCCCATCATGTGTAGACGATTCCCTCCACCCCCTCTATCTCGTTGCACATCTCGGTCTCTCAACACCCCTCCAAACGAACCAGGGATTCTAATATTATCCTAATCTATCTTGTGCATCGGCCTAACCCCCTTTGCGAAATGCAAAAGATGGAAACATACAATCTCCTTCTCGACCTTGAATTTCACCCTAAAAATCGCTTCGCTATAAAAAAATTCATTTATTGCATTAATAGTACTGCTCCTAGCTAGATTGTCCTAAGGATGGCCAAGTGTCTCAAATTATGTATTGTTGGACCACTCAACAACCACTACCCCTAAATTCGCATCTGACTACCTTAAATTTTGTTTGTACCTTGTTAAGTCTTCCCTGTACTCCACATCAGATTTGTAGAATCCTTTATGGATCCATCAATGCTCCTCCGAAGAGTCCAACAATTGGTCACCTACGTTAGTCTCCATCTCATCCAGTATTTTAACAACATGCACCTATACCTACCGTATCCCCTATTCTCCACTCTCCACCAACCCAAATATCCTTAACTCTCATGGACTCATATACCCAGGATCTCGATCGAGGCCTCCGTAGGGGGCCGAGAAACCCTACCCCATCACAAACCTTAAAAGTAACCTAATTGAACGAGTGGCTTTAATTGATAAGTTAAGACTTGAACGTTATAGATGGTTTGATTTCATCCTTTTCTAAATAGGTTTAAGCAATATCTAAATACAATATTTGGTTAATAATGGTTTTTGAGTGGTAAGTTAGTTTTTAAAATTAAAACCAATTTATATACTTCAAAGATAATATTTTCAACAACAACAACATTCGATTTTTAATGTACAAGGAAGTGAATATTAAAGATAATATCTTCAACCATTGTTAACGATAGTGAAACATTGTCAACCAACATGGTCAACCTTAATCACTTTTGGTCAACCTTAGTCACATTTGGTCAACCATAGTTAATCATGGTCAAACCATATCTACAACCTCTCCTATGGTTAATATTAATGAACCATTATGAGTCATAGTCAACCATACTTAACTAAATTCAACCATGTTCAGCCATAGTCAACATGATCATCCATGGTTGTCCATTATTAACCATAGTAGAACATGTACAACCATAATTAGCCATAGTCAACCCTTCATGAATTTATAGTCAAATCTTCATGAAATCTATAATGAAACATAACCATGAGGAATGTAGCAATTCAACTATAGTTAACTACACTAAACCATAGTGAGACATGGTCAATCATTGCCAACTATAATCAAACATAGCCAACCATGGCTAACAATGGTCGAACATAATCAACCATGGTCAAACAATCATTAACCATAGTCAAGCATCATGCACCATAGTAAAAAATTATCAAACATAAACAACCATGGTTAAATAAGGTCTACCATAGTCAATCATGGTTAAACATGGTCTAACATAGCCAACCATCATTAACCATGGTTAAAACATGGTCAACTATATTAAACCATGGTTAAACAAGTTTATCCATAATCAATCATTGCTAATCATGGTGAAACATGGATAACAACGTCCAACCATAGTCAACCATGGCCAACCATAATCAACCAAGGTCAACAATAGTTAACCAAACTCAACCATAGTCAAACATAGTAAACCACACCCAACTATAATAAAACATGACAATTATAGTCAACCATAGTTGACTAAATTCAAATATGGTCAAACTTAGTAAATGAAAGTTGATAATCAAAAAAATTCAATCGGGTTAAGGATGGATTTCAAACATGCTTAATCATAGTCAACTATAACTAACCATATTCAAACCTGCTTAGTGAGTGATGATAAACTAAATTCAATTATAATAAAAAATTCACTACCAAAGTCAACCATTATCAACCATAGTGAAACATGGTTGACCATAGTAAACTAGAATCATCTTTATTCAACCATAGTCAACTATGCTAAAATGTGGTTGATCATAGTCACCAATAGTCAAGGGTGGTCAACCATGGTTAACAATAATCAAACATAATCAACTAGGTCAAACAATCATTTAGCATAGTCGAACATGGTGAACCATAGTCAACCATTGACAAACATGTTCAACCATTCTCAAACATATTCAATCATATTCAACAATTGTTAAACATGGTCAACATAGAAAACATGTTCAACCATGCCATGACCAAGCTTGGTCATCTATAGTAAACCATGGTCAAGCATGATCAACCATAATCAACCACGGTTAATTATGGTCATCCATGTTAACAAACATCCAAACATAGTAAACCATGGTGAACCATAGTTAATCATAATGAAACATGATTAACCATGTTCAACCATATCTAACCATACTCAAACATGGTCAACCATAGGAAAACATCATCAAACATAGGCAACTATATTCAATAGTGGATAACTAAAGTCAACCATAATCAACCTAATTCAACTATAGTCAAACATAGTGTACAAAAGTCATCACGTCAACCATGGTTAAACAACATCAAACATAAT
>SNQJ01S0195509.1:3838-17510 GCA_010110895.2 Picea sitchensis | reverse complement strand
CAAAAGGTAAAAGGATTCAAAGTGCTTGAAAAGAAGAAATCATTATTTAAATGATAAAGTGAGGTGAAAAAGTCAAGGAGGATTATTTAAATAATAAAGTAAGCTGACAAAGTCAAGGAGGAATATTTAAATTGGATAACTTTCTAATTATGGAAAGTGGTTAACCCTAAAAATGTGAAAAATAGGTTTAGTGACCTAGAAATAGGTTAAGTGACCTAGAAGTGGGTTAAGTGACCTAGAAGTTGCTTCTAAGGAAGCTATTTAGAGAGTATAAATAAGAGGCAAGGGTCTCTTGTATACCTCTTGAGCATCTCTTGAGCATGTATTGAAGATCTATTTTGAGAGAGAGTGTTACACATGAAATTTGCACAACTAGGTACTTTGCCTTAAGTGTTGTAAAGTGTCATATAAGTGTCTTATACACCTTGACACCATGGAATAACCTATGTCACAATCCCTAGTCGATGTGGAGGAGGGATATATTACATGAAGGCCAAAATACCAAGTACACATGAATTATTATTAATATTCATGAAAAAGAAATTGATTAAGTGTAAGAATCAAGTGCACATGAATTATTATTAATATTCATGGAAAAGAAAGTCATTAAGTGTGAGAATACACCTCACATTTGGTTTCCTATTTTTTAGAGAAGGTGGAGGATCTCATGGATGGTTGAAATATTTCCTCAAAATCCTTGAGAGATATTTTCTCCTTAAAATCCTTGAGAGATATTTCCTCCCCAAAATCATTAAGAGATATTTCCTTAAAATTTTTGAGAGATATTTCCTCCTTAAAACCTTGAGAGATATTTCCTCCCAAAATCATTAAGAGATATTTTCTCCTTATAGTCATCTTAGAGATCCATTTCTCAGTGGATCTAATGAGAGATCCTCCATGGTGGCTAAGTCTCCAAATCTTATATAAAATGAGTGGGATTTCCAAATGGAGGATGCAAAGGAGAGGAGTTTAGAGATACCAAACCTATGATCTCATGAGAAGTGAGGAGAATAACTGTTGAAAGTATTGTCATTTTGATCGTGGATCTTTGGAGAAAGGGTTAGACAAAGGAGAGCTTGATTAGCCGCCACACCTCAACATCTATGGTTGTCTTCATTGTTGCCTCCATTAATACACAATCAATGCTTTGGCCTATTTCCAAACCTTAAAATTTGCTCTTATATAAGTTTGTCCAGAGTAGATGGATTCATGTTTTAGCTAACTCTTGAGAGCAGGGAAGTTTTATACCTTTGCTCTGTCTCATGGTGACCTACAAAGGAGCTCAAGATCGAAGCTCATTCTTGACCTTGTAGGGACAAACGACGCTCATAAGGTACACACCTTCCTCCTTCTTTTTTGTTCATCATCCGATTAGATCAAAAAGGAAGTTAGTGTCCATGTTAAGCAATCTTATATCTTAGAGTTAAAGGTATAGCTCTCAAGAGGAGGTATACCTATCCACAGGGAGATTCTCCTACAAATGAGAGGAGATGTGGAGGATCCCATGGACGTGATCAAAGTTTCCAGCAGCCCTGAAATCATGATGACAAAACTCTCGTAAGTTTACTCTAGTTTCTAAGGCATAATGCCTGTCATGTTAAGCCGCTATGTACATACGCAGTTGAATGAGGACAAGCATGACAAAGGATGAAGTCATGAATATTTTCATGTGAGATGGTTCCAGGCTCTTGAAGACTAGAGTTGGTTCCACATCTGCATTCTATGGGCTCAAATCTTCCATAGAAATTCTGGTATGGTTACATGATTTTTTTGATGGATACTCTTACTTGTTGTGTAGTGAATGCTTAAGGATTTCTTTGGTATGGTTGTTATGATATGGTTTTTGTTGGTTGATGGAGCAAGCAAAACTCTTATGATTCAGTAATGATATGATTACAGGTATACTCAGTTTTATACATGATGAGTACATCTCATATTGTATGGTTGAGAAGCATGAGTAAGTTGTTGAGAGCTTCTTGGATGTGTTGTGGATTGGTTATGGGTCAGTTTGGACTATGAAAGAGAAAAGAGAATGTGATTGAAGGATGCAGAGGATCTGAGAAGATCTTGAAGAGAAAACCCTAATTAATCTTATTGTGATAATGAATTTGTAGTACATTAATGGCCACATACACGCAGATACCACCATGGCACGTACATACACGTGGTCGCACTACTCGACAACGTATACATGTTGATAGATTGATATATGTTGAGGATTGTTGCCTCATATTAGTTGGTGTTGAGGATGTAAGTTGAGTCTTGCATTATAGAGTTGGTGCTCTTGTAGAGTTGTAATTTATTCAGTTTTTGCTGAAACCTGCTGATTGTATTCAGAATAAATAAAAAATTGTACATACATCTTGTGTTCCTTTGTGGAGATGATTTATTGATGATATGTTGTTGATATATGTTGCTGATGTATGTTCACATTTAACCGATTATAAATGACATCAATAAGTAATGAGTAAAATGGTGATTGCTAACTGATGAGTTTTGTGAACGAGTTTGGGAAAAGAGCCCTACATCGTTTCCACCCCTCGTAGTCGGCGTGTCCAACACTCTTGAGACATGCTATGTTATTTTGTCATTCATTACCACTATGTGAATCTTACTAAAATAGTGAAAATAATTAATCCAAATACTAAAATCACACTTAGAATGTGGAATTAAAAAATAAATAAAACTTTTTCAAAAAAAAATCAAACTAAAACAATAAAAAATGTAATTTAGTTTTGGATTATGGAACTTTAGTAGAGAAACTGAACTTTAAGAGATTCCCTCATGTTCAATTTATCTAATCATTATATTATCTATATATTTTCTAGTGAAATAAATCTAAAATTTGGCAGTGTAAAATATGAATTGACCATGCAGGAAAGTGATGCGAGCATCACCACCATCAAGGCTTGTTTCTACCGCCAAGGGAGCAAAAAAGAACAGAAATTCTGCCACACCACCTTTGAAACATTGTGATATTGTTTACGCACATTACTAATGCATGGTTTAATGAAGACTTAGAGCTGTGTGTTACTTTGACTCCTGAGCGCATAAGCCTCATTCCCTTAGGTAGTCGAGCATTTATTAGACTTTAATGCCAGATAAGATAATTAAGCTCCTAGATTACGCTTTATTCTCTCGTGGAGGGAAAATGCATCATAGGCACCCTCCCTGTATTTCATTGCATTCATCCGCAGCGATTATCATTGAGAGCAAGAAGAGCAGAACAGAGAACTTGCGAAGAACACCCATGTACAAACAATAGAAAGAAGTCTCTTTGATTCAACTGGTTTTGTGTTGTTTCCTGTTATGTTATGCCCATGAACGTTTTGGCTTTGTTATGCATTTCTTTGATATGCTGTGTAGGAGTCTTCAGGATTTCAACTGAAGTTTGTGAGAGAGAGAGAATGATTTTAAATTGTTTCTTTGTTTGAGCCCGAAGATTCCTGCATAGAGTGCAAACGAATTCATCCGCATAAGAGTGCATTGATGAGGCTCAACAGCCAGTTTCATTTCGCTTCACCGTATTGATTTAAGTTAACCGAACTTACGCAGGAGAAGTGCAAGGTAGATTTGGAGTCTCAGAGAAGAGTCTGAGAGAAGGAAGACAAGACTGTTGTTGGCGTGGATTGCATGGTCTGGACTTAATTCAACACTTTGAGAGCCGTTGAGAGTCGAACACAGGAAGTGCGCGGCGGGAAGGAGCTCCAGAAATCAAGTTCGAGGGGATATTTCGCCACAAAGGAGAACAAATCCAGAGGAGATTCAAGAGGGAAGAGAATCGACGACTTGAAATCATCACGGAGAATCCACGAAGTATCTACAATCGTTGATTCGGGGATAAGTTGCACGTCATTTAATCCTTTGGCGTAGGACCAAGGCATAGCGCCATCGCATATCAGCATTCGGCGTTTGACGAGGCAAGGTGTAGACTCGTTGAAATCGCGAAGCCGCTATTTCTCGAAAGTTATTCGGAGTCGCTGATCGAAAGCAGTGGACGCTGGCATCGTAATTCTCGAGGACCTGATTCTAATTCCGGTTTCCACAGGTGGAAATTATCGCGGATCCGATCCGCTGAAATCCCCGACGGCGATATGGGCGCAGGGATCACCGATATAGTGGAGGACAGGTGGTATCACATCGCATAATCGGGCGATCGGGTTCGGATTGAAACTCCAAGACGCGATTATCAAGGCAGCGACATCCCCGATAGGGAAATCCTCGACGAGTGGAGGCGTTGATCTTTGACCATCGGAGATCGGGCTCGAGGAATTGAAGGGTCGATATCGTGAGAGTCAAACTCGCGAACACGCGAGTTCCAATTTCCCAATTTACGAAAGGAAGATCGCAGATAGAGACACCTGTGGGAAAAGAACTTCCGACGAGGGAGTTGGAAGAGTCTGGACTCTTCGGCCCAGATAAAAGGAAGGTCCCTCGGGTGATTTGCGAAGTTGGACCGAGGGTCACATCACATCAAGTGAAATGTGAGCCGGAGTATCTTTGCTTTCAGCGGAGACAGACATTACATCATGTGTCACTAAGAGAGGTACCACCGATCGAAGACAAAAGGATGTTCAAGAAGAGGAAGGCCCAGGAATCTAGAGATGAACGCCAACACGAGATCCCGTGGAGAGACTCAAGAGATGGAGACTACCCAGCATGCTGAGTCATACCGGAGAGTTCAGCCATCCGAGGGTGGAAGAGGAAGCTGGACACGATGCAGGAGAGGTCACAAGAGCATTCCCAACCGAGAGGTTGATACATATTTCATCACGTAACGAGCCTCAAAGACCACATGCACATCTCATCTATGAGGGAATCTCTAAAATGCGAGGAGTTGGTCGGATTGGATCCGAAAGACCGACCCACTCGAATAATTTAAGATATCAAAGAGGACAAGAAGGCAAGGCATGTTGTTACCAAGCTGAAGGGACATGGGGCCTTATGGTGGGACGAAATCATAGCTTTATAGCCGCAGTTTGAAACGGTAAGATCAAGATCGATCGATGATCGCCAGATGAAAGTTTAAATTCATCGCGAGGGATTACTGTATCACTCGCTCAGCGCGATGCGTAAACCCGACGGTTGATGACGGAAGGAATACACCGAGGAGTCTCCCATGTGCCCGAATATCCCATCGTCAACGGATGAGCAAGATGATGAAAAGGTGATGGTATCCGAATGGTCCGAGGTATGACATTCAGGATGAATTGAGCAATGTAACCATCCGCCACCGCTTGAGGATGATACCTAGATGGCCTCTAAAAGCCAAAGAGAAGTTGAGCCGCAAGCAAAGCCAGCGAGGGCGAGGCGTGAGTCAGCCAAGAGGGCAATCGCCCGTGAAAACCCGGGTCGCGAGGATAAGGTAAACCTCGTGGTGGGCCGGAGAGAGGGTGGTCCCCGGGCCAGAGGGCAACCACAACCGGTATCAGACAAGCATAATATGTCGAGTTTAGGAGGCAAAAGATACGAGAAGGGGTGGCGGATATGCCGACAGTTAACACAATTCCTCATTAGCACCTAGAGGTAGAGGAAGAGGCAAGGAGGAATCATCACATGTTTTACATGTGGAAGACGTATTAATAAAAAGTCATGGATCGTCTGCATAGGCTTTGACAGAAGGAAGTTTCATCAATCGAGGCTTTTGAAAGCGTGATGATGAAGATGTAAACAAAGGAAGGTCACTTGGGATGCCAGATCCTTTGACACCTCGGTGTTAGTGAGGAAGGTGCAAAAGAGCATCGGTTTCCACAGATGCTCTGTACGTTTGGGACAGAAAATGTAAGGTCATAGTTGACAATGGGCACCGATAATCTCATTTCATCCGAGATGGTGGATAAGTTTGAGTCAGAAACAACTAAGCACTCGAGTCCATATAAAGTCCTGTGGTTGCAGAAAGGACACCGTAAGTGTCACTAACAATGCTTGGTTAAATTCAAGATTGGGAATTCCCATGATGAGATTCTGTGGCGATGTTGCCACCATGGATGTATGTCATATATTGCCTGGTAGACCATGGCAAGATGACCAAAATGTTTTCGCGATGGAGGATGAACACATACACCTTTGGAGAAGGATGGGAGAACACACATTGCTTCCGAGCAAAGGATAAAGAAGGAAACCGAAGTAACCAAAGACATTCCTTATGAGTGGAAAGAACTTCACGAGTCGGAGAAGGGACGAAGATCCATTACCCTTCGCTGTTGAAGCCGAGAATTGTCCCAATAAGCACAAGAGTGGATGACTTTGGCTGTGAGAGGAGATCCGTGAACTGCCGGGAGAGTTCGTTGGCATCTTAGTGGATGAATTACCTCGCTCATTGCCACCGATGAGGAGTGAGTCACCATATCGACCTCATACACGGAGCAAGTTTTCCTCAATAAGGCGCGATACGTGCTGGACACCAGAATGAGGAGGTCAAAAGGCGTATTGTGGATCCGCCGATAAAGGACTGTGAGGGAAAATTCAATCGGTGGTGTCGCTCCAACGGTAATCGAAGTCCAAGAAGGATGGATGCTGGAGAATGTGTACAATCGTGATGATATCAAAATCGCCGCATCGTACGCATTCCCGCTGTCGGTGGATGGATGATCCATGGATTGCCTAAGTAAAGTAAAATTATTTTTCAAATATTGATCCTAAGAGTGATATAGATCCCATTGAGAGGGATATGACCGGAAGACAACATCTCAAGACCTAACGCAGGGTTTGCACGGTAACGGCTAGTCATGTGTTGTTTGGGCCGACAAACTAATCTGTTAATATCATGAGGTCGGCGAATTGTCCCTAACCCATTCCGCAGCCCGCTATCCATTACTGTTACGCACCCAATAATTTGTTTCCCTATCACGCGACAGCCGTTATGTTTCACCCATAACCGGAACTAAAACGCACTAAACCATCTTATCAGCTCTGCACCGCCACCGAATCAGCCATTTATCCCTGCAAAAACTGGAGCACCGTAACCCTGTCCATCGTACGAGGAACATTTTGAGGGTAAGGAGTTTCTATGGATTATTAGTTTCACGAAAAAATTCCTATCCGAATTTCAAAGTGGAATTGGGCTACCATGATGATTAGGACACGGTGAAAGAGGCATAAAGTTTTCTTAACGACGTTGGAGATATCGTAGAGGAGCTTCTGACCGCTGAAGCCAAAGATACCGAGAAACCACCGTGTTTCCTAATTTCGTGAAACATTTCAAAGCAGAAATGACGCTGGGTACGCCGCTGGAGGACCGCTTCCGGCACAGACGTACCACGTATCGATGTTGAGGTGCCAGATGATGCAGCTGAACACTCCACGCATTAAATAAAGAGTTCTGGCGCCATTATACATGCATTGAAAAGTGGAGGCATTACTTAATAACCAAAGAATTCGTGCTGTACAGAGATAATCACGCACTGCAATTCGCATGCTTTTGATTCAACTCCTCCTGCTGACTCACGAACTGCAATGCGAAATGGGTAGAGTACATGCAAAATTTTACATTTGTGATCGCTAATTTCAGAACCGCTAACAAAGTGGTCGATGCTTTGAGTAAGAAATGTTTACTGGTGCAGGAATTCAGAGTCAAAACAATGGGTTTTGAAAATCAAAGATAATATGTAATATGCAGTGTGGATGTGACGCGTATGGTGGATTTATACCGGTAACTGTTCTCGAGATCGGACTCGTGGATAGACCATTCTCCATGTGAAGGATTGTTGTTTAAAGTGCAATCAGTCGCATTCCAGATTTCTCCATGAGGGAGAGTTTGTTGAAAGAAAAACAACTGAGGTCTAGTAGCTTCATTTTGGGGATGACAAAACATTCGCCAAGCCGAGCGAATCATATTATTGGCCGGGCATGCGAGAAGATGTTAAGAGATTCATTGACAGATGTCCAGTTTGCTATCATTTGAAGGGAAGAAAGAAGAGTGCGGGTTTTTATCAACCGTTGCCTATACTAGCGAGACCATGGGAGGCAATTAGCATGGATTTTGTGCTAGGATCACCGAGGATGCGGAGAGGGGTTGATTCCATCTTCGTGGTGTAGAAAGGTTTCAAAGATGGCACATTTATTCCATGTCATAAGACCAGCTACACCACATCGCGAACTTGTTTTTCAAAGAAATCCTTAGATTGCATGGAATTCCGAAGATAGCCTCTGATCGACAATAAAATTCATAGGTCATTTTTAGAGGACACTATGGAAAAGGATGGGGATGATTCTGGTGATATAGTTCTTCTTACCATCCATGCATTGCATGACGACATTGCAGGGTGGGTCAATAGGAAGTCTAGGAGACTTACCGAGAAGCTTGGTGACTGGCACCATAGCGCTTTGGGATCGTGATTTTACCACAAAAGCGACTTGTGTACAACGATTCGCTGAACGTAGAGTACAAGAAGCCTCACGATTTTGTATGGGATAACAACCGAGGGAGTTTCGAGCTTAGGGATCGACAAGTTGAAACCGCCAAAGACTGCATGGAAGAATTCGCTGAAGCGATGGAGGAACTTCACACGAAGGTGAAGCAATGACCGATGGATGCAAATCAAGGAGTACAAAGCCAGAGTCGATCGAGGAAGAGACAATCAGCTTGAAGTTGGGATATGGTTCTCGGGCGACATTTCAGGAAGGAAAGGTTCTCTAGAGGAACATATAACAAGATCAAGATGAAGAAGATGGGGCCATGCAAGAACCCCGGGCGAAACTGGGAAAATGCCCACGACTGAGCTGCCGTGAGGGCACCTGGATATTCCACCTAATGCTCGACGACAATCTACGTATCGTGAGAAGAAGAAGCCAGAACCGAGGAACCGCCATCCGGCGTACAATCATCGCTCGCACGTATCTCTACGGAGCGCATTCCGATGTTATATGGTAAGGAAGATCCGAGAGCAAAGATTTCTGAACACCGTGAAATGGAAGAACTCACCCAGCTGAGGATGCCACCGGAAGATGAAGCAGCTGATACCAAACATGGTCATTAATCATATGAGCCTGAAGTGGACAGGAGCCCATGAAATCTTCGAGCCGAGGAGTATGACGCGGTGATAATCACACCATCAAGCTTTGCCGCCAAGTGGAGCAAAAAGAAATAGCAAAGACCACCTTGAAACATCGTGATATTGTTGCACCAAACACGTTTTAATGGTTTAACGAAGCACACTTGTATTGTGTCGGACCTTGAGCATATAATCTCTCATCCTTAGGTAGCCGAGGCATTTATTAGATTTACGTGTAGATAAGATAATTAAGTCTAGATTAGATAGTTTAGCTCTTCGTGGAGGGCAAACGGAATATAGGCACCCTCCTTTGTATTATTGTATCTATCTCGCAGTAGCATTTATCATTGAGAGTAAGAAGAGCAGAAAGGTAGGAACCCGTAGAACACCCATGTACAAATTGAATTAATAGAAAGAAGTCTTTGATTCAACTTCAGCGACCGTGGTTGTTTCTTTGTGTATTGATGTTATGCTTATGGATGTTTTCTTTCTGTTATGCACTTGATTTGATATGTTGTGTAGGAGTCTTCAGGATTTCAACTCAAGTTTGTGAGAGAGGGAGAATGAGTTTAAATTGTTTCCTGCTTGGAGCCCGAGATTCCTCGGTGATAGAGTGCGTCAATTCATCCAGATTCGAAAGTGCATTGATGAGGATCAACGTTAAGCCTTCACTCGTCACCCGTGGGTTTATTTGGGTTAACCGAACCGTGCAGTCGAAGTGCAGGTCTGATTTGAAGTCTATGAGACTCCAGTTCCGAGAAGGAAGACCGACCATTAGTTATGTGGATTGCATTGTGGTCTGGACGACTTCAACACTTTTAGAGCTGTTGAAGGTCGGTGCACGTAGCGCGTGGAAGGTATCCGGCGAGCCGAGAAATCAAGTTCAGCATAGTTCTTCTCGGGCTACGCGAGAATAAATCCGTGAGAGATTCCCTGCGAGGAGAGAATCGATGACTTGAAATCGCCGTGGAGAATCGCTAAGATCCGCAGCAGACCGCTGGATCGTGGGGAAGCCGCGGGAGGTTAACCCGTAGGGCGCTAGGAAAGATCGGCCCATCGGAGTTCTGCATTCGCGCTCTTGATGAGGTAAGGTGTAGACTCGCTTGAAATCGTGTGAGTCGCGATTTCTCGAAGTTGGCCTCGGAAAGCCGCCGGGACGAAAGGTGGACGCTGCGGCACGTAATTCCCGGAGAAATCGGGATTCGGCGCCTCGGGTTTCCTGCAAAGAAGTGGGAAACTTGTAACGCGGGATCCGCTGACCACAAAATCCCACGGTGACGCATGCTGCGGGGACCACGGATATGGGAGGACAGTGGCATCACATCGCATAATCGGCGATCGGGTTCTGGAGATTGAAACTCAAGCCGCTATTATCATAAATGGCATCCCATAGGGAAATCCCCGCACAAGTGGGAGGCGCTGGATCTTGGACCTACTCCCAGCCCAAGTTTTGGGAATTGAAGGGCCGGCGACGGAGGCTAACCTCAAGGAACACGCTGAAGCCCACTCGACGGGTGGAGATTCCAGATGCAGGACCCTATGGGAAAAGAACTCTATTCCAGGGAGCTGGAAGAGTCTCTTGGATCTCTTCTGCAGTGAAGGTCCGTGAGAGAGCGTGTTGGACCGTGAGGGTCGCGACTTCGCATCAGAAAGCTTTGGATTATGGCACAAGAAGCAATCAACATGTTAATAGAGAAAATTAATTTTAAGAGATTAGTTAATGTTTAATTGATAAAATCATTATATTACGTATGGATCTTTATGGAGAAGAATCCAAATTTAATAGTGAAAAATATAAGTTTGATTTTGGATTGTGGAGTAAGAAAATATAAATAAGTTTGTAGACTAACTAGATTATGGATCTTTATGGAGAAGAATCCAAATTTAATAGTGGAAAATATAAGTTTAACTTTAGATGGTAGAGTAAGAAAGTATAAATAAGTTTGTAGACTAACTAGTTTTTGAGATTTCCTCATATTTAGTTAATCAAATCATTGTGTTTTTCAATAATTTAAATTTCTCTCTTAATGTGATTAATTTTACTGTACCTATTTATATCAACTAATTTCAAAATACCTAATCCTTATCTTTATGTTTTTAATTTAATATTACATGTTCATATTTAATTAATCAAATCATTGCATTTTTCAATAATCACCTCTGGCTTTGCACAAAATTCTACTGTACACAAATTATTTACAACAACCACCCAAAGCACCCAACCCTACCTCATGCTCTTAACCTAAATGGTCACAACCCATCTCACATTCCTGACCAACACACACCCAACTCCTAAAAACCACACTATACACCATCACCCCAAATCCCTACCCTAAAAGTTTCAACTTAAACACACAATCCCATCTCTCATGTTTCCTTTTAATTTTATCATTACATGTTCTAATTCCTTTGAAACTGCATTTTATATTAATTTGATGTTAGTATGTTCTAATCTAAAAAAAGGGTGCTTTTATATTAATTTGATATTGCATATTTCTTGTACATCTAGCTTTAACATCTTTCATTTTAATTTTTTGTGTCATTGTAGTTTTCTTTTTAATTTCATTATTAAAAAATAAAAGTGTAAAGTAGTGATAATTCAAAAATCCTTATAATATTATTTGCATTTTTAAAAATAATATTTTTAAAATTGATAATATCAAAACTTTTTATTATTTTAGATTTATTTTAATTATTAATATATTGTTCTCTTAAAAATAATATTGTTATTCTTATAATTAAAAAATATATATTTCAACTTTTTTAATAATTTAATATTAAAAATATAAATTCATAATATCCTTATAATATTATTGTATTTATTCCAAAAACTACTAATATTTTAAAATTATTAATATAAAAAAAAAAAAAAAAAAAAAAAAAAAAAATTATTAATATATTAAAATTTTAAAAAAATACATTGTTATTTCTATAATTAAAAAAAAAATTTCAAGTTTTTAATAATTTAATATTAAAAATATAAATTCATAATACAATACATGTGAGATAGTATTTAATTATATTAATGTGAAAAATGTTATTAACTTTTTAAACAAATATCATTTATTAATTCAATGAAATATACAATATTTAATGTTTAATATTTTGGAAAAAAAACTTTATTTATACATTAGCCAAGCTAGATTTAGGTATAAATATTTGGTATTATAGGTGTTTAGTCTCATAATTTTTAAATATTAGATATTATTAGTGTTTAAGTTATTAGTGTTTAAGTTTGGAAAAATCTATTTCTAAAATTAATAAAAATTAATTTTAAGTAACTATAAATTCATAAAAAAATATATATTGTTTTGGTTTTTATTAGTTTTTTTAAATTTATTATTCATAATCAACATTATGTATATTTTAACATATCATAATTAAAATTAACATATAGTATAATAAACTTGAAATTATCTTTTAACATATTATAATTATAATTAACATTTAATATAATATACTTCATATACTTGCAAGTTGAGTTTTTCTTATAAAAATTGACATTGAATATATACTTATATTTGAAGAGGTTGTATCGGGATATTTTCAAATCTGAAATCCTTTAAGTCTGATAAATAAACATGCCCTTAGTCTTATGTCCGTCTCCAAGTTGCTAGATTTTTGGAAGTTCAGTCAAAGGTTGACTCTCCTATGTGTCGTTTCCTGAAACCTTATATCACTTTTTTATATTAAAAATTTTTTTTCTCCGAGGTCATCCTCTGACACCAACACTAAGTTAAGCATTAGATTATTTGAAACAAGAACACTTTCTACATATCCAAAATTAAATTTGGATGGACAATGATTTACACATAAAACATAGTAAGAGTTAACCCCTCTTCTTTTCCGCTCGTAAATTCACATGGCCCTTGATTTTTTTTTTTATATTTTTCTTGGACTTCATTCCGTTCCAATTCATATATTGGACTAATAATATCTTGCAAAATGATTTTGCTTTATGAATGGTGACATATAACAACTTCTGTGTTTAATGAATTGAGACATCTAACAACTTATATTAGGGTATGTTAGGGATAACTAGTAAACTAGATAATTAATTGTTGTTACCACTTCTTTCAAGCAATATACATAGAGAATATAACATTTTATTTCTGTGTTTTATGAATTATGATATTTAATGATAATTAGTAAACTAGACAATTAATTATTGTTACCACTTCTTTCAAGCAATATACATAGAGAATATAACATTTTACTTTTGTGTTTTATGAATTATGACATTTAACAATTTCTGTTAGGGATAACTAGTAAACTAGACAACTAATTGTTGTTACCACTTCCTTCTAACAATATACATAGAGAATATAACAATTTTAATGAATGTTTGAGATCATGATTACATTTTTTTTCTAATGAATGTTTGAGATCAGGATTGCATTGTTTTCTAATGAATGTTTGAGATAACTATTACATTGTTTTTTTAATGAATGTTGATATCAATATAAGCTTGTTGAATTTGTTGTTCTTTAAAATTTAGACGTTCTTGGCTTCGTTTGTTATTGTGATGATAGGCCCTCTGTTATATTAATTTAGTGATTTGCTATACATTTGCAATTCTATTTCTTTTCTTAGAAATAAGGGATTTCTTTTCAATTATTAGAAATTAGTATTCTTTTGAATAAATATACTTGGTGACTTGTAGTAGCAATTAGACCTCT